>JAHLWY010006391.1:10000-92632 GCA_020002185.1 Paraescarpia echinospica | reverse complement strand
CCATAGTTTTATTACCTGCCTAGACTTCTGTCTCAGTCCATGTGCACCATAGTTTTATTACCAGCCTAGAAGTCGGCTGGTAATTATAATTAATTATCACGTGGTCATCTTGTGGACAATGGAAAGTTTGGTTTTGATGCACCTGGCCACTGTTGTATCCAACTAACCAGGCTAGCTGCTAGAGCTTGCTAGTGTTTCAGTGGTTGGGTGAGCTGATAAGACACATTTGCTAGCTGTGTGTGTCTTAGTAATTTGTTGGGGCTGGCACCACAAGATGACACTGTAATGGTGTAAGAAGGAAATAGAAATGTTGATATTGATAGCACAGGTATAAAGTATTTCTGCTGCATGGTTTCTACCATGAGGACAAAAACATGCCAACCCTGCTAAATTGTTACGCTAGAAACAAGTATCTTGAGCACTGAATTGGATGATGCTTCAAATGAGAGGTAAACAGTGGTCTAGTTAATTTACATTCTTAAATAATGTTACAACTGTAAAATAATAGTAGTCTTGCTATAAGTACAGACATTTACAAATAATGCTGATGTGACTTAACTAAGATCATACTGGTCACAATGGCATCAATGCTACTGTAGGTAACTAAGATCATTCTGACACAGTGGCATCAATGCCACTATAGATAAGATCATGCTGGCCACAGTGGCATCAATGCCACTATAGATAAGATCATGCTAGCCACAGTGGCATCAATGCCACAGTAGATAAGATCATGCTGGCCACAGTGGCATCAATGCCACTGTAGATAAGATCATTCTGGCCACAGTGGCATCAATGCCACTGTAGATAAGATCACCCAGCGCTTCTCCTGGAAGGGTTTGAAAGGTGATGTCAAGACCTTCACATTGACAGTACTACTTCATACACGATAATCCATTTATGAAGCCAACTGGTTGTTTTAATGTTGCATGTTTAACAAACTACACGTCTGATATTGTTTATATATAATCATAAACAACAGTGTTACCTACTGTGTGTTTTGCATTGAATTTCAGCACTCAAGCCATAAATTAACAATCAAACATTTATATATATTATATTTGTCAGAAATTTATTCAACAAAAATCATTGTAATGAATTTGAATTGTTATAGTTTTTTGTACCAACAAATTATTTATTCTCACATAAGCATGTTGCATTTACTTTGTTATTTCTCATCTTTCCGATTGCCAGATGCGATGCAGGTCAACGGTATGAGAAGCTCAAGAGAGTGGCTCCAAAGCTAACACCAATAAAGATTGTTGAACCAATGCATATGGTTGGGATGGACCTTATAGGTAGATAGTTTACCGAAATGTTTCTTATGTATACAAACATGTACATATAGTTGATATGGCAAAACTTTGATACATAATCTGTAAATTAATATTCTAATGTTGGGGCTATGTAAGTGTATCTCCTCCAGGCGCCAAGGCCCCAGTCACACATTTCTGTGTTCATTTGCTTCTTTGGAACAATGACATCTGAACTTCTGATTAGCGATGTATTAAAAACACAGAGGGAGTTATTTAATTATAAATTTGCTGTTCCACTCATCAGAGAAACATGGAAACTGTACAGGGAACCTTAGCAGTTCTCCAGATGGTGCCACTGTGAATGAATTTAAAATCAATGTACTAAAATGGTGCTAACTGCTGGCCGCGGTTTGTTGCACCATGCATGGGTGTAAGCCTTGGTTTGTTGCGCCATGCATGGGTGTAAGCCTTGGTTTGTTGCACCATGCGTGGCTGTAAGCCTTAGTTTGTTCCACCATGCATAGGTGTAAGCCTTGGTTTGTTGCACCATGCATGGGTGTAAGCCTTGGTTTGTTGCGCCATGCATGGGTGTAAGCCATGGTTTGTTGCACCATGCGTGGCTGTAAGCCTTGGTTTGTTCCACCATGCATAGGTGTAAGCCTTGGTTTGTTGCACCATGCATGGGTGTAAGCCTTGGTTTGTTGCGCCATGCATGGGTGTAAGCCTTGGTTTGTTGTGCCATTCATGGGTGTAAGCCTTGGTTTGTTACACCATGCATGGGTGTAAGCCTTGGTTTGTTGCACCATGCATGGGTGTAAGCCTTGGTTTGTTGTGCCATTCATGGGTGTAAGCCTTGGTTTGTTGCACCATGCGTGGCTGTAAGCCTTGGTTTGTTCCACCATGCATAGGTGTAAGCCTTGGTTTGTTGCACCATGCATGGGTGTAAGCCTTGGTTTGTTGCGTCATGCATGGGTGTAAGCCATGGTTTGTTTCACCATGCGTGGCTGTAAGCCTTGGTTTGTTCCACCATGCATAGGTGTAAGCCTTGGTTTGTTGCATCATGCATGGGTGCAAGCCTTGGTTTGTTGCACCATGCATGGGTGTAAGCCTTGGTTTGTTGCACCATGCGTGGCTGTAAGCCTTGGTTTGTTCCACCATGCATAGGTGTAAGCCTTGGTTTGTTGCACCATGCATGGGTGCAAGCCTTGGTTTGTTGCACTATGCATGGGTGTAAGCCTTGGTTTGTTGCACCATGCGTGGCTGTAAGCCTTGGTTTGTTCCACCATGCATAGGTGTAAGCCTTGGTTTGTTGCACCATGCATGGGTGTAAGCCTTGGTTTGTTGCGCCATGCATGGGTGTAAGCCTTGGTTTGTTGCACCATGCGTGGCTGTAAGCCTTGGTTTGTTCCACCATGCATAGGTGTAAGCCTTGGTTTGTTGCACCATGCATGGGTGCAAGCCTTGGTTTGTTGCACCATGCATGGGTGTAAGCCTTGGTTTGTTGCACCATGCGTGGCTGTAAGCCTTGGTTTGTTCCACCATGCATAGGTGTAAGCCTTGGTTTGTTCCACCATGCATGGGTGCAAGCCTTGGTTTGTTGCACTATGCATGGGTGTAAACCTTGGTTTGTTGCACCATGCATGGGTGTAAGCCTTGGTTTGTTGCACCATTCATGGGTGTAAGCCTTGGTTTGTTCCACCATGCATGGGTGTAAGCCTTGGTTTGTTGCACCATGCATGGGTGTAAGCCTTGGTTTGTTGCATCATGCATGGGTGTAAGCCTTGGTTTGTTGCACCATGCATGGGTGTAAGCCTTGGTTTGTTCCACCATGCATGGGTGTAAGCCTTGGTTTGTTGTGCCATTCATGGGTGTAAGCCTTGGTTTGTTGCACCATTCATGGGTGTAAGCCTTGGTTTGTTGCACCATGCGTGGCTGTAAGCCTTGGTTTGTTGCACCATGCATGGGTGTAAGCCTTGGTTTGTTGCATCATGCATAGGTGTAAGCCTTGGTTTGTTGTACCTTGCATGGTTGTAAGCCTTGGTTTGTTCCACCATGCATGGGTGTAAGCCTTGGTTTGTTGCACCATGCATGGGTGTAAGCCTTGGTTTGTTCCACCATGCATGGGTGTAAGCCTTGGTTTGTTGCATCATGCATGGGTGTAAGCCTTGGTTTGTTCCACCATGCATGGGTGTAAGCCTTGGTTTGTTGCATCATGCATGGGTGTAAGCCTTGGTTTGTTGCACCATGCATGGGTGTAAGCCTTGGTTTGTTGCGCCATGCGTGGGTGTAAGACTTGGTTTGTTGCACCATGCATGGGTGTAAGCCTTGATTTGTTCCACCATGCATGGGTGTAAGCCTTGATTTGTTGCACCATGCATCGGTGTAAGCCTTGGTTTGTTGCACCATGCATGGGTGTAAGACTTGGTTTGTTCCACCATGCATGGGTGTAAGCCTTGGTTTGTTGTGCCATTCATGGGTGTAAGCCTTGGTTTGTTGCACCATGCATGGGTGTAAGCCTTGGTTTGTTGCACCATGCATGGGTGTAAGCCTTGGTTTGTTGCACCATGCATGGGTGTAAGCCTTGGTTTGTTGTACCATGCATGGGTGTAAGCCTTGGTTTGTTGCATCATGCATGGGTGTAAGCCTTGGTTTGTTGCACCATGCATGGGTGTAAGCCTTGGTTTGTTCCACCATGCATGGGTATAAGACTTGGTTTGTTGCACCATGCATGGGTATAAGACTTGGTTTGTTGCACCATGCATGGGTGTAAGACTTGGTTTGTTCCACCATGCATGGGTGTAAGCCTTGGTTTGTTCCACCATTCATGGGTGTAAACCTTGGTTTGTTGCGCCATGCGTGGGTGTAAGCCTTGGTTTGTTGCACCATGCATGGGTGTAAGCCTTGGTTTGTTGCGCCATGCGTGGGTGTAAGCCTTGGTTTGTTGCAACATGTACGGGTGTAAGCCTTGGTTTGTTGCGCCATGCGTGGGTGTAAGCCTTGGTTTGTTGCACCATGCATGGGTGTAAGCCTTGGTTTGTTGCACCATGCATGGGTGTAAGCCTTGGTTTGTTGCACCATGCATGGGTGTAAGCCTTGGTTTGTTGCACCATGCATGGGTGTAAGCCTTGGTTTGTTGCACCATGCATGGGTGTAAGCCTTGGTTTGTTCCACCATGCATGGGTGTAAGCCTTGGTTTGTTGCATCATGCATGGGTGTAAGCCTTGGTTTGTTGCACCATGCATGGGTGTAAGCCTTGGTTTGTTCCACCATGCATGGGTGTAAACCTTGGTTTGTTGCACCATGCATGGGTGTAAGCCTTGGTTTGTTGCACCATGCATGGGTGTAAGCCTTGGTTTGTTGCACCATGCATGGGTGTAAGCCTTGGTTTGTTGCATCATGCATGGGTGTAAGCCTTGGTTTGTTGCACCATGCATGGGTGTAAGCCTTGGTTTGTTGCACCATGCATGGGTGTAAGCCTTGGTTTGTTGCATCATGCGTGGCTGTAAGCCTTGGTTTGTTGCACCATGCATTGGTGTAAGCTAGTGCAGAATTAATAATTGAATTGCTGTCGGTATTACTGTTAACTTGGGTTATTTGTCTGTAGGCCCATTACCAGAGACTCAGACTGGAATGAAGTATGTTCTGACCCTGACGGACTACTTCATGAAATATGTGGAAGTGTTTCCAATAAGACAGTAGTCTGGTCTGTGTGTGGCACATGGGCTGAATAATAATAATAATTTACTGCATTTATCTGCGCCATAAATCTGGCAGTTATTACCATTCAGAGGCGCATTACAATCCTAAAAAACACGGCATGTAGCTATTAAGATTATTAAATAAAATAAAAATATATAAATAAATAAATCAAATAAATAAATAAAAGCATTAAAATATAAATACATGTACATATCAATAGTAAATAGATGAGGATAGTAATAATAATAATACTAATTAAAACGACAAATTAAGAGAGAATAATAATAATAATAGTTAAAGGTAGATATTAAAAAGTCCGGAGTTCGCCACTGTCCACACATATAATTTAAAGAGAAAAAGCACATTTAAAAAGAAGTGTCTTTAGTTGCTTCTTGAACACGATGAGGCACGCATGGCAAGGGGCAGATGTTCCAGAGGTGTGGCGCGGCGCATGAAAAAGCTTTGACGCCTTGAGTACAAAGCTTGCAGCGCGGGACCTCGAGCAGGTGAGCGTCGGCTGAAGAGTTACATCTACAGGCATGTAGTTTATTGAATGTTCTGACCCTGACGGACTACTTCATGAAATATGTGGAAGTGTTTCCATTAAGACAGAAGTCGGGTCTGTGTGTGGCACGTGGGCTGAAGAGTTACATCTACAGGCGTGTAGTTTATTGAATGTTCTGACCCTGACGGACTACTTCATGAAATATGTGGAAGTGTTTCCATTAAGACAGAAGTCGGGTCTGCGTGTGGCACGTGGGCTGAAGAGTTACATCTACAGGCATGTAGTTTATTGAATGCTCAGTTTTATTTCAGCAAAATCAAATTGCTTCCCAGCCAAGTGTATCTTGTGGAAGTAATAATTATTTTTAATATAAAAGTAAAGCTAGATTAAGTGGAATAAACAACTACATTGAAAGAGTAACACATCATTGTCATTAAAATGTCACATCTTCTAACAACAAGGTGTTCCATGGGTTGTATGGAAGATATGAGATTTTAGTAATGCTTTGCATGTTGCCTCAGAGTGTGCACCTCTGTTTAAGTTACATAAGTGGAACGGTCGACACATTAATTGTCTCTCTCATCATTGTTTCAATCCATATTACAGAAAGGGCCTACTTTAGCCAGTAATACATTTCCACTAAATCAATGGTTCACTAGCATTAATTGTCTCTCTCATCATTGTTTCAATCCATATTACAGAAAGGGCCTACTTTAGCCAGTAATACACTTCCACTAAATCAATGGCTAACTAGCATTAATTCCATCATATGTTTCCTCTTTTATTTTTGTTAAGTAAAAAATCATAATATTGTTATATACCAAAACTTCTTATGCAGGTAAGTTGTTTTACAGATATGGTGCACCCACAAAACTGCTCTCAGACCAAGGCCGAGAATTTGTGAATCAGTTGAACATTGATTTGGCAAAGAGGCTTGACATTAAACATATGATTACAGCTGCATATCACCCACAGACTAACGGTGTGGATGAAAGGTACTACCAGTACATCAGATGTAAAGTTAAAATAATGTTGTTCAACCACTACAATAAATGGTCAAAGACTGTAAGTTGCCCATTAGAATTAGTAATCGCGATTTAACTATTAAAAATGTGGAAAACTGAACATTTTCTATGCATTTTCTCTTTTTGATTGAAACTCATTATAGAAAATAATTTATGACATACATGTTGCCAAATGTATGATGATAGAATTTTTATGTGGACCATTTAGAGGCATTATTACATTACAGAAATGGCATGTGCAATATTGCACATATAAACAAATTGTGTGAAATTGTCAGTTTGTCACATTTTCTTTAACTACCAAAAGCAGACAACTAGCTACTAAAATTATGTACTTGGAATATTCTTGACCACATATGAAATGAAACATGTTGCTGAACCAACCAGACACTCAAGACCAGACTGAGCAAGTTGGCAGATGAGCACCAGACAGACTGGGATGACAATCTTGAGGAGGTGGCATTTGGGTCGCTAGGTGGCATTACGTAGAGGTTGATTACCAAAATCGAGTAACAAATTACCGTCAAATATTATGGTCTAAAGTAAAATTACCGATCGTCTGATGTGATGTATTAATGCATGAAGTTGAGTCAGATGTGACAAGACAGAAAACCGGACAGCAGCTACGGACGAGGACGGGTACAGGATTATGAAACGGTAACAATCTTATTATCGCTCACACGGTGAGCAAAGCGAAAAAGATGGGGAACAGCAGTGAGAAAAAGATGGCGAACAGCAGTGCGAACCACTCTAGAGATCCGGAACCAGTGATCAACGAAATATTATGTTTCATCACAAACAAGATGGACACTTTGCCGATGGATATGATCGTGCATCTATGCAGTAGTTTCTACGATGATCGTACGATAGAAAATGCAAAGAAACTTTTGTATGATCTTTGCCCAAATGAATCCTCGCAGCGGTTCATAAAGAGGTAGGGTCCCAACAAACGAGAATCGAACATCGAGGACATTTACAAATTCTTGGATGAACTGGGTGAGAATGTGCCAACGTTTGTTGCACAGAACCTCGCACAGCTGCCACCGATCACATACGACACCATCGACTTGAGTGATCTACTCCATGAACTACAAAAAAACAAAACTGACTTAGTATTCATGGCGAAAGTCTTGCACGAACAAACACAGATTAACAATGCAATGTCGAATCGGTTGTATGAAGTAGAAAGAGGGCTACATCAAGTGCAGCATACACCAGTGCACAACAGTCACTCTGACCTTGACAATACTGCTCATGTTGATGTGCTGGCTCTTGATGAGGCGCACATATGCAGGAAAGGTGGGAATGAACATGAGACATTCCCCAAAACTGTGGACCAAACAATTCCGACATCCGTGGATTACGACAATGAAACATGGTCAACCGTTGTCAAGAAACAGAAACACACCAAAAATCGTACAAATGAAATCAGGGAGTACAACCATCAGTCAATCGAACGTCGATCCACCAGGCTGAGTAAAGCGAAAGAGAACAATGGGGTGTGACAGTGCGCTAAGAACTGGTCTAAAAGTTGCATCTCGACAACGTGTAGCTAGTGTGTTTGTGACTCGGTTTGCACCAGACACGGAGGCAAAACAGATTGTTGCATATGTTGAGAAACATACATGCTTGAAGGTGACAGTGGAAAAACTGAAAAGAAAATTCGACACATACAGCTCTTTCCACATCTCTGCGATCTGTGAAGATCCAAACATCCTGCTAGATGAGGAAATGTGGCCTGAGGGTATCATGTATAGGTGGTTTAGAAAAGCACGAGACAACTCTCAACATTCATGAACATTAAATCCTACAATTGTCATGGACTGAGAAAGGATGAAGTGATTGAGATAGTTGATGACTGTGACATACTGTTGCTTCAGGAGACATGGCTTGCAAAACAAGAATTGGGGATTATTAATGATATACATGTAAACTACCTTGGTTTTGGTAGGGCTAAGTGTGACTATTCGAGTGATATCACATCAGGAAGAAAATCAGGTGGAACAGCTATCTTAATGAAATCATCATTAGATGAATTTATAACCTCTATTGACATACCTTACAATTGGTGTTGTGGTGTGACTGTCAAGGCTGATGAGAGAGTAATTGCAATCATCAATGTATTTTTACCACATGAAAGCAACGACAAGGAAGAAGAATACATGAGTGACCTAAGTGCAATCAGTACTATTGTTGATGATTTAAACTGTAATAGTGTGTTAATCATTGGTGATTGGAACATTGATGCTAGTAGTAACCCAAAATCATGGTTTTATAAGTACCTAATGGAGTTTTGTACAGATAATGGATTTGTTTGGTCTAGTGGCCAGCATTTACCTAATGACACGTATACTTATGTAAGTGAAGCCTGGGGGAGTACGTCATGGCTCGATCACTGTGTTTCGACTGAGGATGGAAATAATATAGTTACTGGTATGGGTGTAGTATATGACTGTAATTTATCGGATCATTTTGTGCTTAATATCAACATATGTTTGGAACTGGCCCCAAAACTAGAAAAAGTTAGCAGTGTACAAATGAAGAAAAATAATTGGGCTAAAGCCAATGAAAGAGATATTCAGAATTATTGTAATTATTCTGGTATATTGCTACAAGACCTACAAACAATGAATCAGGAAGTGTTGACCTGTACAGATATAAATTGTCAGAACAAAGATCATGTTAAAGAAATTGAGAGATTTTATGATGACATATGTAATGTTCTCATTAGAGCCAGTTGTGATACGATAAGTAGGCATACAAGCATTAACTAAAACAAACCAGGCTGGTCTGAATATGTTGCCGAGCTACATGGCACAGCGAGCTACATGACACAGCGAGCTACATGACACAGCGAACTACATGGCACAGCGAGCTACATGGCACAGCGAGCTACATGGCACAGCGAGCTACATGGCACAGCGAGCTACATGACACAGCGAGCTACATGGCACAGCGAGCTACATGACACAGTGAACTACATGGCACAGCGAGCTACATGGCACAGCGAGCTACATGGCACAGCGAGCTACATGGCACAGCGAGCTACATGGCACAGCGAGCTACATGACACAGCGAGCTACATGGCACAGCGAGCTACATGACACAGCGAGCTACATGGCACAGTGAACTACATGACACAGAGGGCTACATGGCACAGCCAGGGAAACATTATTGAACTGGAGAGTACATGGAAGTCCAAAACATGGACCATTTTTTGACATGATGAAAGAGAGTAGAGCTAGATTTAAATATGCACGCAGGTTTATTGAAAAACATAAAGAAACAATCAAGGCTGACAATATGGCCAATAATTTGCTGAATGAAAACACTGCTGAGTTCTGGAATGACATTAGGACCACAAAGAAATGTAACACTACACTTCCAAAAATTGCTGCTGGTGTAACTGGTCAAGAGGAAGTGGCTGAAATGTGGAAAAAGCACTACAAGGGTCTACTAAATTGTTTAAAAAATGAATCGCTAAATACTATAAACTATGACCTAAACAATTGTGAATATACAGATGTCATAGTAAACAGTGATGAAGTAACAACAGCAATTAATAAACTAAAATGCGGTAAATCACACGGTGCCGACAATATATGTGCTGAACATCTAAAATATTGTGGTCAAAGAGTTGCAGAAATGTTAGCCTTATGTATATCAAAAATGTTTGTTCATGGATATTTACCTGAAAACCTATTGCATGTACAGCTTATACCTATTATCAAAAACAAAGCTGGTTTGTTAAATAGTAAAGATAACTACAGGCCTACTGCCATTGCAAGTGTACTGTCTAAGATATTAGAGTTCATAATTCTAGACAGAATAGAATCCTATATACTAACATGTGATAATCAATTCAGTTTTAAAAAGGGACACAGTATTGATTCATGTATATACGTAATGAAAGAGGTGATTAATAGATACAAGATGCCAGGCAGTACAGTGTACCTTTGCTTCTTAGATGCCTCCAAGGCGTTCAATCGTGTTAACCATCTTACGCTATTTAAGAAACTTGAAAGAAGAAAGGTCCCCGGCTATATTATCAGACTGTTAGTATTTTGGTATAGTCATCAGAAAATGTTTGTAAAGTGGGGAAATGTTATATCTGATAGTTTTACTGTAAGTAACAGTGTTCGTCAAGGTGGAGTCTTGTCTCCATACTTATTTAATATCTATATGGATGTCCTTAGTATGTTGCTAAATCACTGTAGAATCGGTCGTTACACTGGCAAAACAAAAGTGAACCATCTGATGTATGCGGATGATGTAGTATTAATATCACCGTCCAAGAAAGAGCTTCATAGGTTGATAAAAACTTGTGAATATGGAACTACGTATGACATTATATATAATGGTGAAAAAAGCAGTGTGATGTATTGTGCTCCCACAAAGGTCAAACATCTGTTACCTAAAATTTTTTCTGTTCTGGGTCGCATCATTGAAAGACAGAATATTGTGAAATATCAGGGTCACATTATTAATGAAGACATGTCTGACGAAGATGATATCAGTAGACAGATTAGAACGTTGTATGTAAGAGGAAACATTCTATGTAGACAGTTTAAAAATTGTAGCACCAATGTAAAGCTACTTGTTTTTAAGACTTATTGTGCATGCCTGTACACCGCCCAGTTATGAAGTACCTACAGGCTTAAGACTTATTGTGCATGCCTGTACACCGCCCAGTTATGGGGTACCTACAGGCTTAAGACTTATTGTGCATGCCTGTACACCGCCCAGTTATGAAGTACCTACCGGCTTAAGACTTATTGTGCATGCCTGTACATCGCCCAGTTATGGAGTACCTACAGGCTTAAGACTTATTGTGCATGCCTGTACACCGCCCAGTTATGGAGTACCTGCAGGCTTAAGACTTATTGTGCATGCCTGTACACCACCCAGTTATGGAGTACCTACAGGCTTAAGGCTTATTGCGCATGCCTGTACACCGCCCAGTTATGGAGTACCTACAGGATTAAGACTTATTGTGCATGCCTGTACACTGCCCAGTTATGAAGTACCTACAGGCTTAAGACTTATTGTGCATGCCTGTACACCATCCAGTTATGGAGTACCTACAGGCTTAAGACTTATTGTGCATGCCTGTACACCGCCCAGTTATGGAGTACCTACAGGCTTAAGACTTATTATGTATGCCTGTACACCGCATAGTTATGGAGTACCTACAGGCTTAAGACTTATTGTGCATGCCTGTACACCGCCCAGTTATGGGGTACCTACAGGCTTAAGACTTATTGTGCATGCCTGTACACCGTCCAGTTATGGAGTACCTACAGGCTTAAAACTTATTGTGCATGCCTGTACACCGCCCAGTTATGGAGTACCTACAGGCTTAAGACTTATTGTGCATGCCTGTACACCGCCAAGTTATGAAGTACCTACAGGCTTAAGACTTATTGTGCATGCCTGTACACCACCCAGTTATGAAGTACCTACAGGCTTAAGACTTATTGTGCATGCCTGTACACCGCCCAGTTATGAAGTACCTACAGGCTTAAGACCATAAACAAATTAACCTACAACAATTCACTGCGAATCCTTTTAGGGATCCCAAGATATTCTAGCGCGAGTGAAATGTTTGCATATACAAACTTGCCAAGTTGTCAATGTGTTATAAGAAGGAGTATATATACATTTATGAAACGGATAACAAAGATTAACAATTATATTGTTCACAGTGTTGTAAATAGTGACATGATATATTCGTCTCTGCTGCAGACAAAGTGGATGAAACAATTATTTTGTCTACGATAATATTCATTATGTTATTATACTAATTATTCATGATATGGCTGCTCTGACGTGCACACATTTGTGTTGAGTAACTTTGTGTCTTTGTTGTCCTCCTCATTCTCTTGTTGGTGTTATTACATGTATGACTATGGAACTTTCCTTATATTAAGGACTGAATCTGAAATAAACTTATCTTATCTTATCTTAGTCTGTGTACACAGAAAGACATGAACTTTGTAGAAGCCTTCTACAAAGTTCATGTCTTTCTTTCTCATGTTTAACTGTCACCCACGTCTGCCTATGGAGGTCATTAAATAGAAAAATATATATATATAATATATATATACATATATATATACACATATATATGTATATATACACATATATACACATACAGTGGAACATCACAATCTTATTATCGCTCACACGGTGAGCAAAGCGAAAAAGATGGCGAACAACAGTGCGGAAAAGATGGCGAACAGCAGTGCGAACCTCTCTAGAGATCCGGAACCAGTGATCAACGAAATATTATGTTTCATCACAAACAAGATGGACACTTTGCTGATGGATATGATCGTGCATCTCGTGCATCTATGCAGTAGTTTCTGCGATGGTCGTACGATAGAAAATGCAAAGAAACTTTTGTATGATCTTTGCCCAAATGAATCCTCGCAGCGGTTCATAAAGAGGTAGGGTCCCAACAAACGAGAATCGAACATCGAGGACATTTACAAATTCTTGGATGAACTGGGTGAGAATGTGCCAACGTTTGTTGCACAGAACCTCGCACAGCTGCCACCGATCACATACGACACCATCGACTTGAGTGATCTACTCCATGAACTACAAAAAAACAAAACTGACTTAGTATTCATGGCGAAAGTCTTGCACGAACAAACACAGATTAACAATGCAATGTCGAATCGGTTGTATGAAGTAGAAAGAGGGCTACATCAAGTGCAGCATACACCAGTGCACAACAGTCACTCTGACCTTGACAATACTGCTCATGTTGATGTGCTGGCTCTTGAGGTGGCGCACATATGCAGGAAAGGTGGGAATGAACATGAGACATTCCCCAAAACTGTGGACCAAACAATTCCGACATCCGTGGATTACGACAAAGAAACATGGTCAACCGTTGTCAAGAAACAGAAACGCACCAAAAATCGTACAAATGAAATCAGGGAGTACAACCATCAGTCAATCGAACGTCGATCCACCAGGCGGAGTAAAGCGAAAGAGAACAATGGGGTGTGGCAGTGCGCTAAGAACTGGTCTAAAAGTTGCATCTCGACAACGTGTAGCTAGTGTGTTTGTGACTCGGTTTGCACCAGACACGGAGGCAAAACAGGTTGTTGCGTATGTTGAGAAACATACATACTTGAAAGTGACAGTGGATAAACTGAAAAGTAAATTCGACACATACAGCTCTTTCCACATCTCTGCGATCTGTGAAGATCCAAACATCCTGCTAGATGAGGAACTGTGGCCTGAGGGTATCATGTATAGGTGGTTTAGAAAAGCACGAGACAACTCTCAACATTCATGAACATTAAATCCTACAATTGTCATGGACTGAGAAAGGATGAAGTGATTGAGATAGTTGATGACTGTGACATACTGTTGCTTCAGGAGACATGGCTTGCAAAACAAGAATTGGGGATTATTAATGATATACATATAAACTACCTTGGTTTTGGTAGGGCTAAGTGTGACTATTCGAGTGATATCACATCAGGAAGAAAATCAGGTGGAACAGCTATCTTATGGAAATCATCATTAGATGAATTTATAACCTCTGTTGATATACCTTACGATTGGTGTTGCGGTGTTACTGTCAAGGCTGATGAGAGAGTAATTGCAATTATCAATGTATATTTACCACATGAAAGCAATGACAAGGAAGAAGAATACATGAGTGACCTAAGTGCAATCAGTACTATTGTTGATGATTTAAACTGTACTAGTGTGTTAATCATTGGTGATTGGAACGCTGATGCTAGTAACCCAAAATCATGGTTTTATAAGTACCTAATGGAGTTTTGTACAGATAATGGATTTGTTTGGTTTAGTGGCCAGCATTTACCTAATGACACGTCTACTTATGTAAGTGAAGCCTGGGGGAGTACGTCATGGCTCGATCACTGTGTTTCGACTGAGGATGGAAATAATGTAATTACTGGTATGGGTGTAGTATGTGACTGTAATTTATCGGATCATTTTGTGCTTAATATCAACATATGTTTGGAACTGGCCCCAAAACTAGAAAAAGTTAGCAGTGTACAAATGAAGAAAAATAATTGGACTAAAGCCAATGAAAGAGATATTCAGAATTATTGTAATTATTCTGGTATATTGCTACAAGACCTACAAACAGTGAATCAGGAAGTGTTGACCTGTACAGATATAAATTGTCAGAACAAAGATCATGTTAAAGAAATTGAGAGATTTTATGATGACATATGTAATGTTCTCATTAGAGCCAGTTGTGATACGATAAGTAGGCATACAAGCATTAACTAAAACAAACCAGGTTGGTCTGAATATGTTGCCGAGCTACATGGCACAGCGAGCTACATGGCACAGCGAGCTACATGGCACAGCGAGCTACTTGGCACAGCGAGCTACATGGCACAGCGAACTACATGGCACAGCGAGCTACATGGCACAGCGAGCTACATGGCACAGCGAGCTACATGGCACAGCGAGCTACATGGCACAGCGAGCTACATGGCACAGCGAGCTACATGGCACAGCGAGCTACATGGCACAGCGAACTACATGGCACAGCGAGCTACATGGCACAGCTACATGGCACAGAACTACATGGCACAGCGAGCTACATGGCACAGCGAACTACATGGCACAGTGAACTACATGGCACAGCGAGCTACATGGCACAGCGAACTACATGGCACAGTGAACTACATGGCACAGCGAGCTACATGGCACAGCGAGCTACATGACACAGCCAGCTACATGGCACAGTGAACTACATGGCACAGCGAACTACATGGCACAGCGAACTACATGGCACAGCGAACTACATGGCACAGCGAGCTACATGGCACAGTGAACTACATGGCACAGCGAGCTACATGGCACAGCGAGCTACATGACACAGCCAGCTACATGGCACAGCGAACTACATGGCACAGCGAGCTACATGGCACAGCGAACTACATGGCACAGCGAGCTACATGGCACAGCGAGCTACATGGCACAGCGAACTACATGGCACAGCGAGCTACATGGCACAGCGAACTACATGGCACAGTGAACTACATGGCACAGCGAGCTACATGGCACAGCGAACTACATGGCACAGTGAACTACATGGCACAGCGAGCTACATGACACAGCTAGCTACATGACACAGCGAGCTACATGACACAGTGAACTACATGGCACAGCGAGCTACATGACACAGCCAGCTACATGACACAGTGAACTACATGGCACAGTGTTCCTCAAAAATCTATGCAATGACACCAACCTGGCCAACACAATTACTGACAGGAGGATAGTGTTCCTCAAAGATCTATGCAATGGTACCAACCTGGCCAACACAATTACTGACAGGAGGATAGTGTTCCTCAAAGATCTATGCAATGGTACCAACCTGGCCAACACAATTACTGACAGGAGGATAGTGTTCCTCAAAAATCTATGCAATGACACCAACCTGGCCAACACAGTTACTGACAGGAGGATAGTGTTCCTCAAAAATCTATGCAATGACACCAACCTGGCCAACACAATTACTGACAGGAGGATAGTGTTCCTCAAAGATCTATGCAATGGTACCAACCTGGCCAACACAATTACTGACAGGAGGATAGTGTTCCTCAAAGATCTATGCAATGGTACCAACCTGGCCAACACAATTACTGACAGGAGGATAGTGTTCCTCAAAGATCTATGCAATGGTACCAACCTGGCCAACACAATTACTGACAGGAGGATAGTGTTTCTCAAAGCTCTATGCAATGGTACCAACCTGGCCATCACAATTACTGACAGGAGGATAGAGTTCCTCAAAGGTCTACGCAATGGCACCAACCTGGCCAACACAATTACTGACAGGAGGATAGTGTTCCTCAAAAATCTATGCAATGACACCAACCTGGCCAACACAATTACTGACAGGAGGATAGTGTTCCTCAAAGATCTATGCAATGGTACCAACCTGGCCAACACAATTACTGACAGGAGGATAGTGTTCCTCAAAGATCTATGCAATGGTACCAACCTGGCCAACACAATTACTGACAGGAGGATAGTGTTTCTCAAAGCTCTATGCAATGGTACCAACCTGGCCATCACAATTACTGACAGGAGGATAGAGTTCCTCAAAGATCTACGCAATGGCACCAACCTGGCCAACACAATTACTGACAGGAGGATAGTGTTCCTCAAAAATCTATGCAATGACACCAACCTGGCCAACACAGTTACTGACAGGAGGATAGTGTTTCTCAAAGATCTATGCAATGGCACCAACCTGGCCAACACAATTACTGACAGGAGGATAGTGTTCCTCAAAGATCTATGCAATGGCACCAACCTGGCCAACACAATTACTGACAGGAGGATAGTGTTCCTCAAAAATCTATGCAATGACACCAACCTGGCCAACACAATTACTGACAGGAGGATAGTGTTCCTCAAAGATCTATGCAATGGTACCAACCTGGCCAACACAGTTACTGACAGGAGGATAGTGTTCCTCAAAGATCTATGCAATGGCACCAACCTGGCCAACACAATTACTGACAGGAGGATAGTGTTCCTCAAAGATCTATGCAATGGTACCAACCTGGCCAACACAGTTACTGACAGGAGGATAGTGTTCCTCAAAGATCTATGCAATGGCACCAACCTGGCCAACACAGTTACTGACAGGAGGATAGTGTTCCTCAAAGATCTATGCAATGGTACCAACCTGGCCAACACAGTTACTGACAGGAGGATAGTGTTCCTCAAAGATCTATGCAATGGCACCAACCTGGCCAACACAATTACTGACAGGAGGATAGTGTTCCTCAAAGATCTATGCAATGGCACCAACCTGGCCAACACAATTACTGACAGGAGTATAGTGTTCCTCAAAGATCTATGCAATGATACCAACCTGGCCAACACAGTTACTGACAGGAGGATAGTGTTCCTCAAAGATCTATGCAATGGTACCAATGGAAACTTTGTAAAATAAATTGTTGGCAAAGTTATTTATTGCTGAATTGATTAGTGAAATAATCCACGTTTTGAGAAACAGTGTTGAAAGTTTAATGCACAACATTTGTGACCCACCATGCCAAAATGAGACACAACTCAAGAAATTCATACCTCAATAATAACTATATTCTCATTACTTCCAGAGATACAGCTATTTTAATGTTGAAAATGCGAAAAGTATGGTTTCAAGAAAAACAGTTTCAAAGTTTTCACTCAGCTGGCTATGGTTTTTACTTTCTTGACTGTGGCTTTAATTCTGTTGGCTGTGATTTTTCACTTTGTGGTTTCACATTGTTGGCCATAGTTTAGAGCATTGTCAGCAATAACAAAATTGACAGTTGTCACAAACCATCAAAATAAACACATGTTGGTAACATTTTTACCATTTTCACATCACAACTAATACTCAACAAATTTGTCTATTCAGGAATGTTTCACGATGGATACTCAATAACAAATTGTGACAGTGATGGCTCATAACTCGTAATGACCATCAGTAAGAAGTGTCTCATTTAGGAATGGTGAGTCAAATTTATGAATTCAGCCAACCCACAGAGAGAACGCATATTTGATAGGTGCCGTTGGTTGGTATAATTGGTCTTTGAGGTAAGAAACTGAGATGTTGAGTGTACGCATAGGTTAGTTTGCTAGTAGCCAGCAAGTTTGGCTACGAAGGTGCTTAAACGTTTCTTTCATGAAGTTGTCGATGTATGATATAGTAACATATTGGCAATGACTGAAGGCAGTTCAATCCAGTCAGTTGAATGTGTTGCTAATAACACCAAATATTGGTTGGTTGGTTTGATGGATGGTTGGTTGGTTGGTTGGTTGGTTGGTTGGTTGGTTGGTTGTTTAGCCTAGATGACTTGTGGCTGTATATGACTTGTGGCTGTAGATGACTTGTACATGATTTGTTTAGCCTAGATGACTTGTGGATTGGATTTGTTAAATTGTACACCACAGAACATGATATTGTACGTAATAAACTCAATTGTTATTGAATACGAGGTGAATGTCTACAGTAGTTTAGAAATTAAGTAGAAAACAGTTTATTTTGTATAATCAATCAGATTCAGAATTAATGATAGCCACATGTGCTGTTCCTCAATTATCTATGCTAGGTCAATCTTTTTTATTTCATAACATTGTTAAAACTCAGGAGACTTTGTGTGTACTATTGGTGGTTTGGTTGAAATGTTGGTTCCGTTTCAGATTAGGATCAATTTTCTCATGGGCTGTATGGAACAAAATGAAATGTTGAGTGTGCGCATAGGTTAGTTTGCTAGTATAGCCAGCAAGTTTGGCTATGAAGATGCTTAAATATTTGGTTTATAAAGTTGTCGATGTATGGTATATTAATATTTTGGCGATGACTGGAGGCAGTTCAATCCAGTCAGTTGTATGTGTTGCTAATAACGTCAAATATTGATTGGTTGGTTGGCTGGGTGGTTGGTTGGTTGTTTAGCCTAGATGACTTGAGGATTGGATTTGTTCAATTGTACACCACAGAACATGATATTGTACGTAATACTTCATGATATTGTACGTAATAAATTCAATTGTTATTGAATAAGAGGTGTATGTCTACAGTAGTATAGAAATTAAGTAGAAAACAGTTTATTTTGTATAATCAATCAGATCCGGAAGTAATGACAGCCACATGTATTATTCCACAAGGATCTATGCTAGGTCCAGTTCTGTTCATGTTGTACTTAAACAACATTGTTAAAACAATAAATATGTTATTTACAGATGGCACAAATAGGACTCACTTACACACAAATGTTACTAGGCTTATTGAAGAAATAAACTCGGAACACAATAGGATATCATCATGGATTCATTGTAACAAAATATCACTAAACATAAATAAAACTAATTTATTATATTTACTCCTGAAAATAAGACAATGATCTTGATGTAATTAAAATAAATGTAATTAGTATATTTCACGTTACTTCAATAACATGTTTAGGAATTTACCTAGAGGAAACTGGTCACTACGTATTGTTAGTCATTAGTATCTGAACCAGTGGCACCCCTTGTAAGCATTATATATATATATATAAATTAAAGCCACTTTTATTACACTATAAATTATAAACCTGCTTTGCACATTACTTAATTCTCCCAATACGCAGTGCTGTGCCCAAATTAAGGATAAATAAACATACAATTTTTACATAAGAAGGCAATCAGAATAAGCCGGCCTACTATATTTTTATTTATTAAAGCAAACAGTTAATTATGTTGATTAATTTACCACCATTTCAAGAAGAAAGTATTTCCATGCACAAAAGAATAGCACGACACCGCGGCTGTGCACATAGACAGTGCCGTGCGCCACATATCACGATAGCCTCAGTACTAGTTATAGCCTCGATTAAAGATCATGAATAACAAAAAGATTTTAATATGTATACTAACAATTATACTGGAAAACATTTTGTATTACTAACGCAAACCACCTTAGTAACAACGCGGAATCCTGGCACGCTCCTACTCTGGGCCCGCTACCGTCACAGGCCGAAAGTAGGCTGTGAATCCTGGCACGCTCCTACTCTGGGCCCGCTACCGTCACAGGCCGAAAGTAGGCTGTGAATCCTGGCACGCTCCTACTCTGGGCCCGCTACCGTCGCGGGCCGAAAGTAGGCTGTGAATCCTGGCACGCTCCTACTCTGGGCCCGCTACCGTCGCGGGCCGAAAGTTGGCTGTGAATCCTGGCACGGGTGAATCGGGGCCCGTGACACCGGCATTGCATGGAGAGAATAGATGCCTATTGCTACTGAGGCCGTTTCAGTGTCAGTCATAACTGTGCTGACTTCAAAAAAGCCATATCATTTCCTAAGACTCACATTGTTCTGAACTTGTATGTTTATGATTTACTGTGCACACATTCACCAGTTAAACCACGATCTTTTCCTGAAAAAGGCAGGCAATGTTCTACCTGGTTCCAAGCATATTATTGTAAAATAACGCAACCTAATTCACTTTCACACACACACACACACACACACACACACACACACACACACACACACACACACACACACACACACACACACACACACACACACACACACACACACACAAAACATAATGTACTGACCTTTTCATTAATGCATATGTGTTGTCTATGCATTCTCTTAGTCTTTCATGCAGTATCTATGTGTTTCGTGGGGTATCAGTTATTTCACAAAAGAATGTATTCCTGCTTTGTATTGTTAATAAAGCAAATTATCACCAATGACGAGAACCGACGTGCAATAGCATAGAAAACACACCAAGAATGGAATCGATATTCTAAAATGTTTTTTGTTATATATGATTATTGTTTTGAAATTATTACTTGATGGTTCGGTGCAACACAATTAAAGTTTTCAATAACAGCCAAGGGACTAATTGTCGACTTCACAGGCTGCACAATCCTAGCAGAGGTCATTCAATGTATTGCTTCTAGTAATAAAGGCAAGTGAAGCTACAAAGGACATTACCTGTTTGGTTTGTATGTTGTGTAGTAAGCCACACCATCTTGAATTGCTACTCCACGCGGATGGCCAGATGTGTTGTAGACTACTCGTCTGTCACCACCCACGTAGTTGGAACATTCCACGTGGCGCAACCCTGTAACACAAACAGTTGACAATCAGACATGTGACGTGAGCAAGTATAAGAAATGCATTTCAGATAAACTGACTACTTTGCTATAAAAAAACTGCATTGTTGGTGTAAAGTCAAACCAGCATTAATGTCAGTTGTAGATTTGTTTATCTGATTTCTGAAGCATTGTTGGTGTAAAGTCAAACCAGCATTAACAATACTTAAATAATAATAATAAGATAAATACAAATGATGCAATAAATTACAACATTAACGACCCAGTTCTAGTGTAAACAAAAATACAGACTAAAGTAAATCCTATAGAATGAATATACACTGCTGAATTTATGTTCATGAACAATTACTGATTAGGGACACTTTGTTTTGAATCATTGAAATATCGGATCACCCTATTTCAATAAGTCTCGGATCAAAACACGGCGGTTCAGTTTTGTATTTGGAAATGGTGAATCACGATAGCAGAGAAAATGTAGTCAAAGTAGAGTAACTTGTTCTGTTTGTTTCACTGATGGTTTTATGCAGCTGTGTTAAGGAAGTACCTGGATTTAGTTTCGATTCGTTAGATTTATAAACGTAGCCTCTGCAACCTACTTCAATGCATGTTAACTCTGACTTTACTCGGCTATTGTTTGTATCTTGGATCAGTGTGACATATTGTTTAGTTTTGAACAGATATTCTTTCTCGAGGTTAGTTTAGTAAGGCAGTAAGTTGGGTTGGATGATGTGAGTTTATTTACCATCGTTGATGGTTGAAGAGCACATCAGGACTACCAGAAGTGACCAACACCCCAAGAGGGACGGTATGACCACTAAGGTGAGTGACCAACACCCCAAGAGGGACGGTATGACCTCTAAGGTGAGTGACCAACACAAGAGGTAATGACCACTAAGTGAGTGACCAACACCCCAAGAGTGATGGTACGACCAGTAAGGTGAGTGACCAACACCCCAAGAGGGATGGTACGACCACTAAGGTGAGTGACCAACACCCCAAGAGGGATGGTACGACCACTAAGGTGAGTGACCAACACCCCAAGAGGGATGGTACGACCACTAAGGTGAGTGACCAACACCCCAAGAGGGATGGTACGACCACTAAGGTGAGTGACCAACACCCCAAGAGGGATGGTACGACCACTAAGGTGAGTGACCAACACCCCAAGAGGGATGGTACGACCACTAAGGTGAGTGACCAACACCCCAAGAGGGATGGTACGACCACTAAGGTGAGTGACCAACACCCCAAGAGGGATGGTACGACCACTAAGGTGAGTGACCAACACCCCAAGAGGGATGGTACGACCACTAAGGTGAGTGACAACACCCCAAGAGGGATGGTACGACCACTAAGGTGAGTGACCAACACCCCAAGAGGGATGGTACGACCACTAAGGTGAGTGACCAACACCCCAAGAGGGATGGTACGACCACTAAGGTGAGTGACCAACACCCCAAGAGGGATGGTACGACCACTAAGGTGAGTGACCAACACCCCAAGAGGGATGGTACGACCACTAAGGTGAGTGACCAACACCCCAAGAGGGATGGTACGACCACTAAGGTGAGTGACCAACACCCCAAGAGGGATGGTACGACCACTAAGGTGAGTGACCAACACCCCAAGAGGGATGGTACGACCACTAAGGTGAGTGACCAACACCCCAAGAGTGTTGAATTGCATTGATTACAAAGTTTTTGAAATGGCACTGGATACAATAGGTACAACTATGCAATGTGAGGTCCAAATGTTCGAGATGGACAAAACTGTAGGCTATCATCTTGTACAAATAGGTTTTGTCAGAAGGCTACCCACATTTTAAATTGATCGTTGTTAATAATGTTGTTTAATTGACCGGTGCATTTCCACCGGTGGAAACCTGTTTTCGCCGTGACAGCAGCGGAAACCGTCATACATTTGCAGAACGTGGCGGAAACTGGCAGACACCACCAGATTTTTAAAATAAACCATACAAATCTACATATAATCGAGCTAGCACATATATGAATGTTAACGTTTCCCTTTCAGATGGCGTAAACCTCGAGTGGTACACTTTCAGGGATTAATGTACGACCCATAAAATAGGACAGACTTATATTTTTTTGTCAAAATAAATATAATTTCTCAATAATAATATGTCAAGATTCTCACCGTTTAATCAGTTTGTTCTTTAGCTGTTCGGAACTTAAAACGTAATGTGCACGTAATATATAAAACGTAACCTAACAATCGCAGGAACCATGCACACGCTGCAAGAAAACCGCCCTTACGTCAATGACTTGGCAACATGGAGTTGACGCAGACACAATAATTCTTATGTCTACCCTCATGTAAATACCATAGCAATACAAATGTTATTTGATAATTCTACACTATCACGACTAGGGCCTATCGATGGACGAGAACATCACATTCTCTCCGATCTTCGTCATTTTGAACAAACACTGAGTATCTGTGAACGCGTTGTGGTGTTTATAAAACAATGCTGTGTGTTTTTGGTAAATATTCCTTTCACGACTGTCATCTACCAAGGCATCCCGTCAAGTGACAAACATTTTTGTTAGTGTCAGTCAATGCACTTAAAATGAAAGATACAGGCCTAGTCAAGCTACAGAGATATTTCTGATTCCCACGAAATTTTGTGAAGAAACATAACCAAATATCAGACAAATAATAGTTATACAGTACAGCGGCTGCACTTTTTAAATTTTGTTTATTAAACAAGGTCAACTGTGTAACTTATCTAGCTAAATTAGGTATAGCAATTTACTTTGTATGGCATATTATATGCGGCACATAGTATGTGGATTATGATATATGATTAATGATACATGAAGCTTAATATTCTGAATATTTTATCTTGGTGTATATTAATGTATGTGATGTCCAGTAAAAATATCATATTAAGTCTTACCAGGAAATAACCAAAAATGTTGCATAATTTCTTTGACATACACATCTTACAGCACATATAGGGTAGTTTATCACCTCTCGGGGTATCTTCAACCTTTGGGAATCAGATCATTTGCATCTTCCCACTCCAGAAAATAAAAACATATATACCCAAATCATAACGGTTTTTCATACGTGTTATCATTACAATGACAGCAAATAGGTTGTAAATACAGTATAATAAAACAAAATAACTTCATAATATTTAAATGTCAGTGTAAATCAGAATCGGCCGCCTCAACATCAAAACACACAGATACTGTGTGTTCACAAGTCACAGAGCTGCTTAAAGGGACTTAGGTCTTAGGTCGGGTACTCAGCCCAATCTTGGGGTAACGCATGAGTTTGTTGTGTTTGTGCACATGCGTTGTGGGTTGCTTAAATTAATAAATTATTTAAAGGCAGTTAAGGTGATTGGGTGTGCTGAATGGAAGGTTCATGATGACTGTTTGAAAAGCAATGGGGCTTTCTATTTCGGTGGTTTGTGTTGGGATCATGTTCCACATATGGATTGCTCTGGGTAGAAGGAGAAAACAGAAGAAGGATTGCTCTGGGGTAGAATAAAATAGCTGCATTAATGCGGCACCTATGGACTACATAGTGGCCACTATTTCCTGATTGTGTTAGAAGGCCTGGCGGGGGGTTGATCTTGATAATGTTATTTAACATTATTTTTTATAAAATGTCATGGCTTGTTTGATAATGTGTTGTCGTTCAAGAGTTGGCCATCCAAGGGTGGTTAATAGATCTGCTGAGTTGGTTTGGCGTCTATGATAATTTTTAATAAATCTGGCAGCAGTGTTATATTTTTTAAGATGCTTAATTTGGGTGGCAGTGTGTGGGTTCCAAGTGGGAGATGCATAGTCAAGTTTTGACCGGATTAACATGTTATAAGCTATTTCTTTGACTTACTTTAGGTTTGCATAGGCTGAGGGTTCTTTTAATCATGCCTAGGACTTTTCAGGATTTGGAAACAATGTCGGTGATGTGACTTGCGCAGGTTGATTTTAAATCTAATTTTACTCTGATATACTGATGGCTGGCATTTGTGGGGGGACTTTGTTAAAAATCATGGCAAAATCAAGCGGGATTGCATCTATTTGTGTCTTGTTGTCCATAGCAGTCACCCTGTCATGGACTGTCTCAATGAGTTGAGATTCACAAGACAGTTCTGACTGTTGAAAGTGGAGGATGATGTTGTGTTTGTTCAGGTGTTTCCACATTTTACTTAGAATGATGTGTTCCATGACTTTACAGAGGATGCATGTTAGGGTGATATTGGTCTGTAGTTTGTGGGGTCAGATTTGTAGCTTTTTTGTGTATTGGAGTTACTAGTGCTTGGAGCCAGTCGTCGGGGAGTTTGCATGTGTTGTATGACTGTTGGAAGATGTGTGTGATAATGGAGAGTTATTTCCTCTACAGTTTTTTTAAGAACTATGGCTGGGTGTTCATCTGGGTCAGTAGCTTTGTTCTGGTTCAGATTTTTCAGTTGCTTGATTACTCAAGCTATCCCGATTTCAAGAGTGGGCATTTTAGTGTAAGATGAAGGTGCTTGTTGGGGGACAGGGAATATTTCTTGGGTGAACGTGGAACTATATTAGTTGTTCTGTGCATTTGCTTCGTTATGATCATTGATGATCGTTTGTTTACTCGCAGTGTGCGAATGTCAATGTTTACTTGTTTGTTTGTTTTGATGAATGACAAAAATTGTTTAGGGTTTGTTTTTGAGCTGTCTCCAATGTTGTTGTTTACGCAAGCTTTGTAAGATTTGGCTGCAGCCTTAGTGGCATGCTTTCTGAGTTCTTTAAACTGTTCACAGTCGCTATTAAGTCCAGATTGTTTTGCTTTTTTGTGGCTTTTGATGCGTTTTCGTTGCATTCTTATTATTTTCTGTGTTATCCAGGGGAGGTGGGTTTTTGCTTTGGTGTTGCAACTAGGGATGGTATTGTTGATCAGTGAACTGGGGTCCATGTCAAAGTATTCTGTTGTTAATTGGGTTATGCCGTCTTTGAGTTTGCCCGTCTGCGGGTTTCTATTGAAATACTTTGTGTGGTGGCTTCCTGTTATGAACTGGGTTTAGGATGACACTGAAGGATACGGCTTCATGATCACTCATGCCGGAAATGGTTTCCTTGTATGTGTTGGGAGGATAAACGGTTGTTGACATTTTAACACATTCCTTGCTGAAATGTTTGCACTATTGGGTGCAATAGAGCGATTCAGCTGAACGACATGATAACCATACGACATGCATTTTGGCACATAACCATACGACATGCATTTTGGCACATAACCATACGACATGCATTTTGGCACATAACCATACGACATGCATTTTGGCACATAACCATACGACATGCATTTTGGCACATAACCATACAACATGCATTTTGGCACATAACCATACGGCATACATTTTGGCACATAACCATACGACATGCATTTTGGCACATAACCATGCGACAAACATTTTGGCACATAACCATACGACATGCATTTTGGCACATAACCATACGACATACATTTTGGCACATACCCATACGACATGCATTTTGGCACATACCCATACAATATGCATTTGGGCACACAGGAGCTACATAGGGGCCACGGTTTCCTGACTGTGTTAGAAGGCCTGGCGGGGGGTTGATCTTGATAATGTTATTGAAAAACAATTTTAATGTCATGGCTTGTTTGATAATGAGTGACATAATGCTTCAAAACCTAACCGGAAATGCCATCAGAACCAGGATTGTTCCTCACATGTGTACACTGGAATACTCTCAACACATATTTTCTTCAATTTCTAGTTTACCATCTGTCTTGGTTAAACTCAAAATATCGTCAATGACAGAACGAAAATGTATGTCAAAAAGAGAAAGAATTCACTGCAAATACCCGTCATTTTTACCCCCAATGGTGATAAGCGACTGGAATTCTGTCCATTTTGATGCATGTCACTTATAGTCTTAATGCCTTTCCAGACTCGTATAACATGATTTAAACTTCAGTTAAATTTTGTATAATTCTCTCTTGCTTTCCTAATTTCTGTCTGAAAATAAGCCCTTTTCTTGTTATTCAATATTTGTAGAATTATTTAGAAACCCAAAGTGTATTGTTTGGGAACACTTTGCACTTCTTCACATGTAAAATATCGTCAATGACAGCACGAAGATCGTGTATGTCAAAAAGAGAGTAGAAAGAAATCACATCCACCACAAATACCCGTCATATTTACCCCCAAGGGTAAAAGCAACTGGAATTTTGTCCATTTTGATGCATGTCACTCTTAGTCTTAATGCTTTTCCAGACTCGTATAACATGATTTAAACTTCAGTTCTATTTTGTATTACTCTCTCTTGCTTTCTGCCTAAAAATAAGCCCTTTTCTTTTTATTCAATATGTGTACAGTTGTTTACAAACCTAAGGTGTATTGATTGGAAACACTTTGCACCTCTTCTCATGTAAATTATCGTCAATGACAGAACAAAAATCGTGTATGTCAAAAAGAGAGTAGAAAGAAATCACATCCACCACAAATACATGTAACTGGTCACAACATCGGTAAGTTCATCCAGACTACGACAGGAATATCACATAAAACAATGTCAACACAGAAATAAATAAGTGTTTAATCCAGCATGAATTAAATACATTTTACTCACAGCACTGAGACATAAACATTGGCCAGACACATGTGGACAATGTCACCATTGATGTTGCCTCTGCGCTAAGCTGGATACAGCTATCCCTCGGGGAATACAACAGAGGGGGTCGCAGTCAAGTCGCACAGAGCCTATATCCTAATAAGGGAATATCCCACTCTGGTAACCAGGCAGTGACCAGGCAGTAGCCAACAGAGGGGGTCGCAGTCAAGTCGCAGAGAGCCTATATCCTAATAAGGGAATATCCCACTCTAGTGACCAGGCAGTAGCCAATCACTGCCCAGTATCTGAACTGGGGAAACTCAGTCTAAATTCCTCTGTCACAGAGAAAGTTTGTTTGCTTTCTGCTGCCCGTTTTCTGTTGTTTATTACATTTCACTGGCATTTTCTCTTGATTTTTGTAAGCATATACAACAGCCGAACGACATTGGCGCTTGGCGACCTTGTTTGGCGATTTGTTTTTGCCGATAGACATCCGCAAGCGACCGCGGCGCTCTTCTCGCAGTCCTTTGGCTTTGTCTCGTTTGCGCGACGCTCTGTCTTTTCGGCCACGAAAACGGGTGTGACGTTGGGTGCTCGATTTTAGACGGTCTTAGCTTGAATTTAGGCTGTAACGCATTTATTCAGCGTTTTATGCGGTATTCGCCCACATACACTGATACAGGCGAACGTACTGTACTGCGTCTTGTAGTTTGCAACGCCATTACGTCGTCAATCATGCGAATCATGGGATTCATGGATTCTTAACCGATTGCATGTTTACAACCAGTTCATAATTTGTCGGTTGTTGGAATGCCTGCATTTTGATATTGCCTTGTGTGCGAATAATTAATATTTTGTACGTTTGCTAAATTCACTTGCGCTAGTTGGCGACTGTGCGATTGTATACGGTTGTTTTTCGAAGCTGAGAAAAAAGATTAAAGAAGCGGATCGCAGGTTGTATGGTAGTTGTTTTAGCCAGGCTTTTTGTTGGTTGCCCTGTCCCGTATTATGCTACATGGAAAAACACAGAAAAAACAGTGCTAGTGCAAAGAGCAAGCAACCAAAAAATTCGTCCCGATCGACGGCACCGGATCACAACAAACATGGCCGCAACAGCGGGAGATCCGAAAGCAAAGCTGGAAGAAATAACGTAGAATCTCCGGTAAGGCAAGATGATGATATAGTCGTGGGTACCAATAGCACGATCAATACTAATGAACATGTCACAGACACAGATGACAATTGTGTAACTTGCGGGAAAGTTGTTACACAGGTGGACAACGGAGCCGAGTGTCAGTGGTGCAGTCGCTGGGAGCACAGTGTATGCGCAGGGCTAAACGCAACTGAATACAATATATTATCCGGATCGTCACCCAAAATAATGTTTTTCTGTACCAAATGCCAACCTAAAGTGAACATGACTTTGAGATTCTTTAATGATGTGCGGGAAAAGCAGAACAAATTTGAGGCGAGGCTGAAAGTAGTAGAACACAAGCTGGAAGTGGTAGAAAAAAATGTGGAAGCCATGATGGATGTCACCTGCTGTGCACTAGGGGCGAGAGTAGATGAAAAGCTTTCTGAACTTGCATCCAGTGTTGAGGACAAAATCAAACCACTGAGTGAGTTGACCCAAAGCAGTATTGAGGCAGCAGTAGAAAACTACACGGGAGAAGAAAACGACAAAGCAAAAAGGCGTCTCAATGTGATAGTTCACAACATACCAGAACCAACATCGGACGAAGGACAAGAATGGAAACAACATGACATGGATCACGTGAAGTCTATCTTCGAACAGTACCTGGGAGTGACGGTGGGTATCAAGCGTGCAGTAAGGCTGGGCAAGAAAGGAACACGACCAAGGCTGCTGATGGTGCAGGTAGGAAACGACAAGGAAAAGCATCCATCATGAAAAACTGTACTAAACTCCAGAGTGAAAACAACCCCAACAACATCAGGAAAGTATTCATCACACCTGACATGACCCCAAAGGAGAGAGAGAAAGACAAGGCTCTCCGGGCAGAACTAACTGAAAAAAACACTGAATCTGGGGAAAACAGGTATATGATAAAAAACAGGAAAATAGTGCAGAGGAGGGTACGCACTCAAGAAACCCCTCCAAGCCAGTGAGCCACCCAAACCTGACAACGAACAGTGTAAATAATCAAGCACAAGCACAATGTTTCATGCTTAAGTGTTATCAAGCAAATGCACAAAGTATAAAAAAACAAGTTCTGCGAATTCCAAGCACAAATTCAGAGTTGTGAACCGAAAATCATAGGAATCACGGAAACATGGTGCAATCCAGATATAGGTGACTGTTAGATAAACCTGGACGCCTACAATATGTTCAGAAATGACAGAAGGAAACCTATTGGTGGCGGAGTACTAATGTATATACACAAAGACCTACCAGGTATGCCCTGCCAAGAAATGAACGACCTGGAAATAGAAGACTCAATGTGGGTGTCAGTTAAGCTAAACGACAAAGACCAGCTGTTAGCAGGAATTGTGTACAGGACACAGAAGTCAACTGACGAGAACAACACCAGATTAATAGATGCAATAAAACATTTGCAAGAAATGCATGGATACTCACACATTCTGTTGATGGGAGACTTCAATTTTCCAGAGATTAAATGGGAAGACCACATGGTGAGTGGGAGTGAATACTCCACAGCAGCCAAGTTTTTTGATGCAACGCATGACGCCTACCTGACTCAACACATTATCAAACCGACCAGACTGAGACTGGGCCAACAACCTTCTACACTTGATCTGGTGTTTTCGAATGAACAATATAATATTATGGTTGACAATGTCACTCATCTACTACCACTGGGGTGTAGCAACCATGAGTCCTTACTGTGGACCTACATATGCTATGCAGAAGCACCGGCCAACAACAGACTAAGCGGATCGAGAAACTACCCCAAAGGCAACTATGAAGCAACCAATGAATCCCTGAGCAAGACTGACTGGGAGAGCAAGTTTCAGGGAAACAGTGTAAACACTAATTGGGCTAAACTCAAGAAGGAGATCTCAAAGGCAGTGAGAGAAAATGTCCCTCTCAGGAAACCAAAACGCAAGATGGCTAACAAACCTCCAAGGTGGAGTAAACAAATGCTAAGAACAGTGAAGAGAAAGTATGACTTATACAAACGCTACAAAAGTTCGGGGCTGGACAGAGACTATACTGCATATGTCAAACAGAGAAATGAGACAAACGCCAAAATTAGACAGGCACAGAAAGACTACGAGAAGAAACTAATCAACAATTTCAAGAAGGAACCAAAGAAATTCTACGGTTACCTGAGATCAAAACAGAAGGTAAAGGTAACAGTAAGCCAGCTGGAGAAAGAAGACGGCAGAACAACAGAAAATGACCAGGAAAAAGCAAATGTACTGGGTGACTTTTTCAAGTCAGTGTTTGTAAATGAGGATAAGACTGCCATCCCAGAATTTCACCAAAGAACAAACGAGTGTGTAGCCGACATCATATTTACAGAAGAGACTGTACGCAAGAAACTACAATGTATCCATCCCAACAAGGCGCCAGGTCCAGACGGGTTGCACCCGTGGGTACTGAAAGAGTGCAGCAAAACCCTTGCTAAGCCGATGTACTGGATATTTCGCCAATCATTAGACACTGGTCTAATCCCTACAGACTGGAAACAAGCCCTAGTCACACCAATTTTCAAGAAGGGGTCTAAAGAGAAGGCAGGAAACTACCGTCCAATCAGCCTAACATCCATACCCTGCAAGATTCTGGAAGCACTGGTCAGAGAGAGCATGATCAAATTTCTCAACGAACACAGCATCATCAACGATAATCAGCATGGGTTTCTGGAAGGCAAGTCCTGTTTGACCAACTTACTAGAAACCTTTGACACGAAGCTATACGCAACAATCCGTAACCAGGAAGACCAAGACCAACTGCAAACTGACATTGACACCCTCAAAGATTGGAGTAAAGAATGGTTGCTACAATTCAACCCCAAGAAATGCAAGTTAATGAAAGTGGGGAAATCGCCACACAAAACGTACACTATGACACACAAGACTAGAGCCACAGTGAACCTCGAGATAACAAACGAAGAAAAGGACGTTGGGGTGTGGGTCACAACCGACCTAAAACCGACTGTGCAATGCCAGAAAGCTGCAAAGAAAGCCATGCAAGCTCTTGGCATGGTAAAGAGAACTTTTAAGCACATGACCAAGAAATCATTTGTGACACTCTACCGGGCATATGTCCGTCAACACCTCGAGTTTTGTGTGCAAGCATGGTGCCCATATCTGGCAAAGGACATTGACATCCTCGAAAAGGTACAGCGAAGAGCAACCAAGCTGGTTACCAGCATAGCAAAGTTCACATACGAACAACGATTACAACAACTGAAACTATACTCGTTGTATTACCGACATCAGAGACGCGACCTTACTGAAACGTACAAAATACTTAACGGAATCGACAAAGTCAAAGCTCGTCACGTCTTCCAGGAGAGGGACAGTACAGCAACACGAGGACACACGAGAAAGCTTTTCAAGCAAAGAACAAGACTGCTGGTCAGACAGAATTACTTCTCAGTTAGAGCCGTGGATCAGTGGAACAGGCTCCCATAACATGTGGTAGATGCCAAGACCGTCACACAGTTTCAGGCCAGACTCGACAAGCACTGGAATAGCCTAGGATATGGGCACCAACAAAGGCCAATGGCTTAAATCAGCCCATTAACCTGTAAGTGTAAGTGTTTACGACTACGTTAACTTCTAACGCGATTTTTGGATTCAGTATCGCCATCTAGCGGATTTCCTAAGTATTTTTGAACACGTATCGCCATCTGGCGATTTTAAAGTACCTAGTTTTTTGCCGTTTGTTTACACTCGTTTGCTAGTACACTGTCAATAGTGTGTCCAGTGGACCAATTACTGTATCATTGGTTTACTTTGTTTGCTAGTACACTGTCAATAGTGTGTCCAGTGGACCAATTACTGTATCATTGGCTTACTTTGTTTGCTAGTACACTGTCAATAGTGTGTCCAGTGGACCAATTACTGTATCATTGGTTTACTTTGTTTGCTAGTACACTGTCAATAGTGTGTCCAGTGGACCAATTACTGTATCATTGGTTTACTTTGTTTGCTAGTACACTGTCAATAGTGTGTCCAGTGGACCAATTACTGTATCATTGGTTTACTTTGTTTGCTAGTACACTGTCAATAGTGTGTCCAGTGGACCAATTACTGTATCATTGGTTTACTTTGTTTGCTAGTACACTGTCAATAGTGTGTCCAGTGGACCAATTACTGTATCATTGGCTTACTTTGTTTGCTAGTACACTGTCAATAGTGTGTCCAGTGGACCAATTACTGTATCATTGGTTTACTTTGTTTGCTAGTACACTGTCAATAGTGTGTCCAGTGGACCAATTACTGTATCATTGGTTTACTTTGTTTGCTAGTACACTGTCAATAGTGTGTCCAGTGGACCAATTACTGTATCATTGGTTTACTTTGTTGTGCTACTTTTATTTCTTGCCTTTTCAGTCTTTAATCTGCTAATTGTCTATCTTCTGCACATTTCATTTAGCTCTTGAACTGTTGACCTTCGGCTTAGTATGATGTTATGTTTTTTTGACCATTCAGCATGAACGCTGGATGTTATCCTGTTAATGTGGGGTTCTATGGCCACAGTTTCGTTCGTAGATTACAGTTGTTTATGAACAGGGAAGAAACTCGCAATTTTGGACTTTGCCCTGACGGCCATTTGGTCTCCTGTGTAGGGCAGGGAGGAATGACAACTGCCCACCTGGAACATAAGACGCATTTGGTTGGCCGCATGTGCCCTCATGTTGTTTTCCTTGATATTGGGACTAATGACTTGGCGTCAGGTTACTCGATCGAACGTCTGATAGGGCGGGTATTGGGCGCTGCTCATATCTTGGTATCCCAATACCATGTCAAACAGGTGGTAATTTTGGAAATTCTTCGCAGATTACCGACAGGCAAGTACCCCTGCCCAGTAGATTTTAACGAACGTATTGTATTGTACAATACGTTACTGAAAGAAAGAATTGATGCAGCCGGCCCCCGGAATTCCCGCATCATTCAATTCCACCATCACCGGGGTCTTGTGGACAACTGGCAACAATTTCTTATGGCAGATGGTGTGCATTTGAATGAACTTGGTTTGACCAAGTATTACAGGTCTCTGCGTGAGCTGTAATTAAATACTCATCACCCAATATTGTTGGAGAACTTGCTCCATAGACTTTGATTCATGAAGCCAACAGTTGTTGCATTTGCAGTGTCACACCATGCAGTATGTTTATCTTATGTTTTCCTACATGTTGTTCTTTGATAGGCGAGATGCTGATGAGTGATGAACTTTGGATTCATTATGATGCCTCAAAATCCACATTCTACAATATTTCTTTCAGGATTTTCCTATTGTATACCTGGCTGGTTTGATTGACGTACCTGGTAACTTACACTCCAGGGAGGTTATGTTTAACCATGTCATTCTTTCAGGACCAGGTATTCAGGCTGGCCGACACTCATCATGACTATATTTATATACACTAAAATGATTGTGCTTGACTTTGAGCTAGCAGATGTGCACTTTACATTTATGTGCATCCTACCAGATGCATACATATGAATGTGGCCATGACTTTAGCTTGGAGTTTAGCGTGCATAATAATTTGATTCCTTCTAATTTTTCTCCAGGCTGTGCTGTTATGCTGACCGCACTAGTAACTACTGTGTTTGTACAGTGAGGGTGACAGGCCACTCTTCCTTTCCATGCACTAATCATACATTTATTTGTGGGGATTATAGGTGGTCAGGACAGGGTGATGTTGTGTTTCCACACCCATGTTGTTGAGCCTTGTTGCATGAACAGGCCACATTTTAGACAACGTCTATATTGTTGGGCTTGCAATGTGGTCGGCCCAGGGTGATGATGTGTTTCCACATCCATGTATGTTTTGAGCCTGGTTGCACGAACAGGCCATGTTGTAGACCACACACTGATTGTTGGGCCTGCAAGGTGGTCGGCCCAGGGTGATGATGTGTTTCCACACCCATGTATGCTATGAGCCTGGTTACAAGAACAGGCCATGTTGTAGACCACACATTGATTGTTGGGCTTGCAAGGTGGTCGGCCCAGGGTGATGATATGTTTCCACACCCATGTATGTTTTGAGCCTGGTTGCACGAACAGGCCATGTTGTAGACCACACATTGATTGTTGGGCTTGCAAGGTGGTCGGCCCAGGGTGATGACGTGTTTCCACACCCATGTATGCTTTGAGCCTGGTTGCACGAACAGGCCTTGTTGTAGACTACACTTTTGTGTTGGGCTTGCAAGGTGGTCGGCCCAGCGTGATGATGAATTTACACACCCATGTTCTAACCTTCTGTTGTGTGAGCAGGCAAGGTTGTGTACCACACCGGTATTGTTGGGCTTGCGTTTACTTCCGCCCATATTGTTCAGTGCAATGCGAACAGGCTTTGCTGTGTAACACATATTGGAGTGTGTTAATTGCGGTCAGGTTACACTTAAGTGGGACCTACAAATGTTAATGTGAGTTTAAGGTCACTTTTGTAGGTGCGCTGTCATCAACACATACCTACCAGCAGATCTTAATAACCGGATTCACTTTGTGAATTTACATTTTTTAGGCGATTGCAGCCTGGTTACAAGCATATATTACCTGCCAATAGGCCGGCACCACAGCATTATGCCTTTCTCTATTCAGGAAACATGTTAACCCATATGCGCAGAAAACTGCCCTGCTGTGTTTTCCCTTTTCAGCAATGCCTAAGGTAAAACATGGGAGGAAGGGCGGCCCTCCACCTGCAAGCAGATACTCCACAAGGCCAACTCGGATGCCTGCGAGACTGGCAGACGACTCGTCGGACAGCTCGGACTGCGACACTGATCTTGCCTCGTTGCGCACCACCATTCTCGATCTGCAGCGACAATTGCGGGAAGCGCAAGCACATCTGACTGAGGCTCGCGGCAACGACAACCGTCCCCCCTCAGTTTCGACAGCGACACCACTGCCACATTTTGACAGAATGATGCCAACTACCGAGACGTCCACCCCTGCACCTATGCAACAGCCAGGGACATCTGCTAATGGGGACCAGGACACAGACTTTCAAGCTATGCTGGCCAGCTCTCTCCAACAAATGACAGGAATGACCCAGTTCGGGCCTAGACAAGGTGAGTCAGCCATGACTCCCTTTTTGATTTTGGGGGCTACGTTGGACCCCAAGATCGAAACGATGATCTGGGCCCACCAGTTCATCGAGCTGGGATTATTGGAAACAGCTTCTGAGCCAACAGTGTCCTGGTCCCTCGACCCACTCAGTCAGCTGCCACATCCACATATGACGCCAGGCAGGGTGACACCAATCACCAACATTGCACACTGGCTGCGTGCATTCAGTACGTATGCCAGTGTGTACGTAGAACGCTACCCTGCAGAGGCACCAGCAATGTTGACATACATGATGCGAATCATGGACATGCAGAAACGCCACGGTGGGATGGCATGGCGCACCTACGATGAGAAGTTTCGGCGTGTCCATGCTTTGTTGCCGTCATTGCCGTGGCAGACCATGAACTGGGATTTAGCCTTGGACGCTGTCCATGGTGACGCATCCCCACTGGCTGCACCCCGTTCGCACCGGCCTTTTCGCCGGAACCGCCGGCAACCAGGACCGGCAGACTCGGGTGTATGCTTCGCTTGGAATAGTAATGGCAAATGTGCCAACAGGCATTGCCGCTACAGGCATGCCTGCAGTGTCTGTGGCAGAAAAGGACACGCCAAAATCAACTGTTATTCTGTCAAGAGATCTTCCCAGAAGCCTCCCAACTCCAGTCCTACCCCACAGGCTGGCAACGTACCTAGTCGGGTACGAAAGGGTTAAGCGAAACCGATTAATCCATAGGTTTTCCTTCGGTTTTCGCATCCCATCAACCATCACATGCAGTTCCCAGAATAATCAGTATGTCAATCATCCTTCAGCCCTAAAGCACCACCAGTTTGTCACCACTAAACTAACACAAGAAGTATCAGCGGGCAGAATAGCAGGTCCTTTCTCAACTCCTTCACCAGTAGGTGTAGTGCTGTCGCCTCTCGGTGTGGTAGACAAGAAGGCACCAGGCCAATTTCGACTAATTCATGACTTAAGTTTTCCTAAAGGGAACAGTGTCAATTCCCACATAGCAAAAGTACACTCAGAAGTACATTATGAATTGCTAGATGACTGTGTCATGATAATCCGAGAGATTGGACAAGGCTGCCTTGTTGCTAAAGCAGACATTCAAGAAGCATTTCGTATTATCCCTATTCACCCTGCCGATCACAGACTCCTCGGTATGACACGGCAAAGTAAATATTATTTTGATAAATGTCTACCAATGGGTTGCAGCACTTCATGCCAAACATTTGAACGTTTTGCCCACGCTTTGCAGTGGATTCTTTTGACTAAATTCCATGTGGAGTACCTGTCTTATATCTTAGATGACTTTATTTTTTTCGGACCTGCTCAGTCTACCCAGTGCACTAGGGGTCTTCAGTCCTTCCTGGCATTAGCTACTTCTCTTCACATTTCTGTTAATTCCAACAAAACTGTGCTGCCTGCATCAGTGGTTACTTTACATGGTATCGAGGTTGATACAATTGCTATGCAGTTGCGCTTGCCGCAGGATAAGTTGATCGATGCACGGCATAAGATAAATTCACTTTATCGTCGGAAGAAAGCTTCTTTACACGACATCCGTTCTCTTCTTGGCACTTTGTGTTTTGCATGCCAAACAGTCGTGGCCGGTAGAACGTTTCTCAGAAGAATCCATGACTTAACACGAGGCATCCAGGGAAAATACCAGATGATTCGTATTAACCAAGAATCTAGGAAAGATCTGGCTGCCTGGAAGTTGTTTCTCGACAACTTCAATGGCATCTCTCTCTGTCTGCCTAATACTTGGACTTCATCCAACTGTATTCGGTTGTATTCTGATGCCAGTGGGTTTGGGTTTGCAGCAGTTTTGGGCGGCCGGTGGTTCCAGGGTTCTTTCCCCACATCATGGGCTCATGTTAACATTGCTATCAAGGAACTATTACCCATTGTTCTAGCTGTCCGTGTATGGGCCACACTTCTTGCAAACTCACGCATACTGTTTATGTGTGACAACATGAGTGTGGTTTCCATCATTAATTCACAGACATCCAAAAATGTAAATATCATGAACCTGACTCGGGAACTCGTTGTAACTTGTATGAGATACAACATCCAGTTTGCATCTAAACATGTGCCTGGAAAAAACAACATTATTGCCGATGCCCTATCTCGTTTCCAGAACGAATCTGCACACAAGGAGGCTCCTTGGCTCAACCACCAGCCGGACTGCTGACCAACAGACTATCTTCCCTGGTGAACACTGCAGGTGGCTTCATTGCAGCATCTTTGGCCCCTTCCACCCATAGGATATATTCACAAGCGGTAACCCAGTTGCACGACTTCGCTGTAACTACTTTTCCAGGAGAATCTTGGTTTCCTGCCTCTGTTCCCTTAATTGGTAATTGTATTGCCCATCTCCTCAGTACAGGATTGTCACCAGCCTCAGTCACTTCTCGTATGTCAGCAATTGCATTTTCTCACAAATTATTCCAGTTCCCAGATCCCACTGGTAATTTTTTAATCAGATGCATACTTCTAGGGGCTCACAAACAGTTGACAAAATTTGATACTAGGCCCCCGATTACCTTACCTATTCTACATGCACTTTATGATTCCTCAGGTCACGTGCCTCAGGCACCTTATTATGCTTGCCTAGTTCGAGCTATCTACCTGCTAATGTTTCATGGTTTCCTTCGCATCGATGAAGTCACTAAATCTCAGAATAACATAAACATATCCCAGGAATCAATTCTTTCGGACTCCCTAGTGATAGTTTTTCAACAGGCAAAACACCAATTTGGATCACACATTTCCATCTCAATTCCACGCTCACGGACTAGGTACTGCCCAGTGGCGGCTTTATCTGAGTACATCTCTCAAAGGGGTCATGCTTCAGGCCCACTATTTTGTGACCCAAATATGTCACCAATCACCCCTCATGAGCTGAATTCTTGGCTATCTTTCTTGTTAGCGTGGTCATCTCTTCATAATCAAAATATAAAATCTCATAATTTTTTAATCGGGGCAGCAACATACGCTTCAGCTCAGGGATATTCCGACTCCCAAATCCAGAGGATGGGCCGTTGGAAATCCTTGGCATTCAAAAAATATATCCGGATTACTTCTTTTGAAACTTTTTAAAGATATATGGGACTTTGATATATCTCAAACCATGGAGTTGGGAGACTTTATTCAAATGTATCTTTTCCATGATTATCTGGTTCATTTCTGTATAACGTTGACAATTAGCTAGGTTAACATTGGGATTACATCAGAAACTCTGGTGTCTACCTTACCACAATCTCGACCAAGCCCACTAGCGGGTGATTTGTTGGGTCAATTTATCACAATTGGTGGTATTCCGACTACTATGCATTCATGTATGTTCATGCTTATATATTAGTTGATAGGTAATAGTCATAGACATACGTATTCACAATATGTATACACCATTTGTTGGTCATGGAGGGCCAAGGTTGGGGGGCCAAGGTGCGAGCTCAGCTCTTCAGCTTTTGGCCGGGAGTAGATGCAAGTAGCCGGTCACCCCTTAGCCGCGGCTCCCTCACATACATTTGATATGTATGTGTTCATATTTTAGTAGATATATGTGTGCATTCTAGGCACATTTAGCACTTGAAGGTGGCACTAGGGAGGTGAGGAGAACTTATCTACGTTTCTTGCTTTTCAGCTTTGGACCGGAAGTTAGGGCATAGATTTGTTTGTTCATCCTATCCCTAAGGTACTTTCACTGTGTAGCAGGGCAAACATAGCAGACAAGTTATCTTTGCTATGCACCCATATTTTCAATGGCTATCCCTGTGAGTCTGAGTCGGGGTTGCTGCATTCGTGCAACATTCTCATCTTTTGTCCTCACTTGCTCCAAAAGTGACGTTTGAGGTTTTAATGCGAGAATGGCCCGAACTGCTCACAGGAGGCAAAGCTGCTTTATGCATGATTGGCTGAGCCAGGCTCAGGAACACACTTTTGTTTTTGTGTTCTGCTGCGCTTTGTTTGGGTGGATTCTGGGCCCCACATTTATTCCGCTTAGATAGTTAATTATTGGCATTCCCATCGACAGATATGTACGACTCATCTGCGCTTGTAAGGGGAATTGCTTTTTACTATCTAGGTTGACGGCAATGCCCATTGTCTGTCTTTACCATTTACATTACTATTGACTACATGTAATTAAAGGGCATTGCCATTTTCCACCCTTATTCCGTGACTCTCTTTCTCTTCATAAACCTAGCAACGCGCAGCAGATTCCAATACACATCACATCCTATAACTACACTATAGATGAGGCGAGGAGCAGTGAATAAAATAAGTGTTTAATCCAGCATGAATTAAATACATTTTACTCACAGCACTGACACATAAACATTGGCCAGACACATCTGAACAATGTCACCATTGATGTTGCCTCTGCGCTAAGCTGGATACAGCTATCCCTCGGGGAATACAAGAGGGGGTCGCAGTCAGGAATGTAACTGGTCACAACATTGGTAAGTTCATCCAGACTACAACAGGAATATCACGTAAAACAGTGTCAACACAGAAATAAATGTAACTGATCACAACATCGGTATGTTCATCCAGACTACGACAGGAATATCATGTAAAACAGTGTCAACACAGAAATAAATGTAACTGATCACAACATCGGTATGTTCATCCAGACTACGACAGGAATATCACGTAAAACAGTGTCAACACAGAAATAAATGTAACTGGTCACAACATCGGTAAGTTCATCCAGACTACGACAGGAATATCACGTAAAACATTGTCAACACAGAAATAAATGTAACTGGTCACAACATCGGTCAGTTCATCCAGACTACCACAGGAATCTCATGTAAAACAGTGTCAACACAGAAATAAATGTAACTGGTCACAACATCGGTAAGTTCATCCAGACTACAACAGGAATGTCATGTAAAACAGTGTCAACACAGAAATAAATGTAACTGGTCACAACATCGGTAAGTTCATCCAGACTACCACAGGAATGTCATGTAAAACAATGTCAACACAGAAATAAATGTAACTGGTCACAACATTGGTAAGTTCATCCAGACTACCACAGGAATCTCATGTAAAACAGAGTAAACACAGAAATAAATGTAACTGGTCACAACATCGGTAAGTTCATCCAGACTACCACAGGAATGTCATGTAAAACAGTGTCAACACAGAAATAAATGTAACTGGTCACAACATTGGTAAGTTCATCCAGACTACCACAGGAATCTCATGTAAAACAGTGTAAACACAGAAATAAATGTAACTGGTCACAACATTGGTAAGTTCATCCAGACTACCACAGGAATATCATGTAAAACATTGTCAACACAGAAATAAATGTAACTGGTCACAACATTGGTAAGTTCATCCAGACTACCACAGGAATCTCATGTAAAACAGAGTAAACACAGAAATAAATGTAACTGGTCACAACATCGGTAAGTTCATCCAGACTACCACAGGAATGTCATGTAAAACAGTGTCAACACAGAAATAAATGTAACTGGTCACAACATCGGTAAGTTCATCCAGACTACCACAGGAATGTCATGTAAAACAATGTCAACACAGAAATAAATGTAACTGGTCACAACATTGGTAAGTTCATCCAGACTACCACAGGAATCTCATGTAAAACAGAGTAAACACAGAAATAAATGTAACTGGTCACAACATTGGTAAGTTCATCCAGACTACCACAGGAATCTCATGTAAAACATTGTCAACACAGAAATAAATGTAACTGGTCACAACATTGGTAAGTTCATCCAGACTACCACAGGAATCTCATGTAAAACAGAGTAAACACAGAAATAAATGTAACTGGTCACAACATTGGTAAGTTCATCCAGACTACCACAGGAATCTCATGTAAAACATTGTCAACACAGAAATAAATGTAACTGGTCACAACATTGGTAAGTTCATCCAGACTACTACAGGAATCTCATGTAAAACAGTGTCAACACAGAAATAAATGTAACTGGTCACAACATCGGTAAGTTCATCCAGACTACCACAGGAATCATTAAAACAATAGTTAGTACATAGTTAAAACAACTGTGTAGTCTAGCTGTGCTGTCTTCATTTCACACCTTTCGCCACGTTTGTATGGTCTTGTTTCCTATTCTCATAAAGATCTATCTCAAGGCATGACAGTATAGTAATGGTTGATCTCAATGTACAAGACTTGTAGATATTCATCAGTGAGGTTGTTATACGGAGGGTGGCGAGTGAAATATCTCAAGGCATGCCAGTATAGTAATGGTTGATCTCAATGTACAAGACTTGTAGATATTCATCAATGAGGTTGTTATATGGAGGGTGGCGAGTGAAATATCTCAAGGCATGCCAATATAGTAATGGTTGATCTCAGTGTACAAGACTTGTAGATATTCATCAGTGAGGTTGTTATATGGAGGGTGGCGAGTGAAATATCTCAAGGCATGCCAGTATAGTAATGGTTGATCTCAGTGTACAAGACTTGTAGATAGTCACCGATGAGGTTGTTATACGGAGGGTGGCGAGTGAAATATCTCAAGGCATGCCAGTATAGTAATGGTTGATCTAAATGTACAAGACTTGTAGATATTCATCAGTGAGGTTGTTATATGGAGGGTGGCGAGTGAAATATCTCAAGGCATGACAATATAGTAATGGTTGATCTCAATGTACAAGACTTGTAGATATTCATCAATGAGGTTGTTATATGGAGGGTGGCGAGTGAAATATTCAGCAGAATGTGCAAAACTAATTAATAACGTGATGCAACATTTTCAGTTGAGGCAAATTACACCTACTTCTACCTCAAGCCATTGTTTGCTCACACACAGCACTTCTACCTCACGCCATTGTTTGCTCACACACAACACTTCTACCTCACGCCATTGTTTGCTCACACACAGCACTTCTACCTCACGCCATTGTTTGCTTACACACAACATTTCTACCTCACGCCATTGTTTGCTCACACACAACATTTCTACCTCACGCCATTGTTTGCTCACACACAACACTTATACCTCACGCCATTGTTTGCTCACACACAACACTTCTACCTCATGCCATTGTTTGCTCACACACAACATTTCTACCTCACGCCATTGTTTGCTCACACACAGCATTTCTACCTCACGCCATTGTTTGCTCACACACAACACTTCTACCTCACGCCATTGTTTGCTCACACACAGCACTTCTACCTCACGCCATTGTTTGCTCACACAAAGCACTTCTACCTCACGCCATTGTTTGCTCACACACAACATTTCTACCTCACGCCATTGTTTGCTCACACACAACACTTCTACCTCACGCCATTGTTTGCTCACACACAACATTTCTACCTCACGCCATTGTTTGCTCACACACAACACTTCTACCTCACGCCATTGTTTGCTCACACACAACACTTCTACCTCACGCCATTGTTTGCTCACACACAACACTTCTACCTCACGCCATTGTTTGCTCACACACAACAGTTCTACCTCACGCCATTGTCTGCTCACACACAACACTTCTACCTCACGCCATTGTTTGCTCACACACAACACTTCTACCTCACGCCATTGTTTGCTCACACACAACACTTCTACCTCACGCTATTGTTTACTCACACACAACACTTCTACCTCACGCCATTGTTTGCTCACACACAGCACTTCTACCTCACGCCATTGTTTGCTCACACACAACTCTGACATTTCTTTAATCAGAACCCGGACTAGTAATATGTCAGTACCGGGTATATGTAATTATCACAATGTAATATGCACTATATGTTGTGGCATGGCTGACATACAACGTGTAATTTGGTCACGATGTCTGTCACATGTACACAAAATGCAAACTGACTGCTCTTGTGAAAATGCTGTATCACATGTTTTTATTGGTTAGAATACAGTTTTATCTTTCCACAAAATATTGGAAAGGGGTAATTTTTCGTGGCCTAGCTGATACATATAAATGTATATGCATTTCGAATTATCATTAACTATCAACATATGTGTTATGATGATCACATTGTGGTAATGTTCTTGTTACCTCTCTCTATGGGGTGACTTCCATGCCAGCAACATTAGATGATGTAATGGGAGTCTTCCAACCTTACCTATAACATTACTTCAATTATTAGACTAAACAATATTTAAGTAGGACAAACAAATTGATCACAAATTAACTGTTCATTGTGTACAATATGAATATTAAAGGAAACACAAGGCAACTTTTTGGGGCCTACGCATCTAGGAGAAACAAAACTAACCAATAGCAATTGCAATCAATAACACTGATTAACACACAAATGTGCATGTGTCAATGGTTAGATTGCATTAACTCCTTTACGTGTACAGGCCCACAAGAAACGATCCAAGTGTAATCTGACAGCTTTGTCATATAATAGGTTTATCAGTGTAGTTATATACTCAGTTGGACAAATTGTAACGCCAGTCACTGTAACATTAGTCACGCACCGTTCTAAGCGTTTTCACCTTTGATTTTCACTGTAGTAGTTTTCAATTAATGTAATACAAAATTCAACACAATTAATGTCATGTCTCTAACACATAAATAAGTCATTTGATGTTCAATGTAAATTTTGAGGCGAATGTTGTAACAAAATTCTACCAAATATTTCTGTTTTTTGTTGTGTAATGTCAATCACGTTTATTTATGCATCTGTCATTAATTGCTGATAAAAGCTGTAGACCAGTAATGTATATTTTCAACACAGCACTTGGTCTAAGCTTGCTACGTACTCAAGTTGATTCATTTGAAATAATATATCACTTGGAAGATACAGCAACTCAACAGTGACTGCAAATAGATTCTTCATTCGGTGGTTTAATAGAGACAGTTCAGTGGCACTTACCGTAGTCAGTCCAACAGATCCTGCTGCTGCTGTAGTCTATGTCTAGTCCGAAGACATCTATCACACCTGTTGACAAAATACGTGTGGGTTCACTTCCGTCCAGCCTGGCCTTGTTGATACCATATGGGTTATATGTTGAAAACAACAGCAACCTGAAACGTTATACAATATGATTCATCACAACAATCTTAATGTAGCACCTCATTGGCGTTTTGAGTGATAATTCTAAATATGAAACTACTATAAAACATATCATAATAAATCATACAAAATATTTCCTCAGCATTGCCAACTTCACCATTTAACAAGATAAATACAGTCATTACACTATTAAACATTATACATAATTATTCAGGTTTAGTCAAAACGATGTCTGTGGGCAAGAGGATAAATTGTCTTTAACATACACATCAGACATTACACCAATGTCAGACTATGAAACACTGAGCACAGTATGAGTGTCTAAATAAAACTATATGTTTATTACAGGAAACATTCTAGCACTGCATGGAAATGTTACCTGTTGTTGAGATCCACAGTCAGACCTTGTGGAGTGCCTGTACAGTTGATGAGTGTTCTTCCCCCACTGCCGTCCAAACTGGTCACAAGTATCTTTTCGTCACTAGTGTGTGAGATGTACAGTTTGCCTTCTTCTGGATCAACAGCAAGTCCTTCTACCCATCCAACTGCAGAGAACACAACACACAGGTGACACATTAGTATACATCCTTGTGTCTCTCACAGAGAGTTTATTTATCAAGCAAGCACATCATGTTTCAACTTGATCACCTTCGACTTTTGAATCACATCCTTTGATCTGCTACTAAAAAAGTATCATCTGCAATAATTATTAGCCACCTGACACTTACCGCTAAACGTTGCATTTTAAATAAACACTACCTTGGCTGGCCAACAAAACCAGTACTTTACAAAGGTAATATACAGCTGTACATAGATAGGGCGATTCCACCGTTACGTGTGTGACATTCAGACAACTTCTGCAGATCTATGCTAATGTATTGCTGTCTGTTTTAATTGTGATCTTTGTGTTGTTATAAGTGTTGAATAAAAGTTAATGTATGCAACATTTTATTTACATTAATTTTCAAAAATATGTTAATTACGTGTGTGACGTACAAAATCATGTGTGTGAGACTTAGGAATTTGACCTAGTAATTTGCTTAAATTTACGTAGTAATTGACACAATATGAGATTTCTAATTCATACTATAATAACAAAACCTAGTAATGTTACTTGATTGCGACAAATTAATCATTTATGTGGATGTTGTAAAATATGTCAATTTCTCAAATGCGGTGCTTAACAAGATTTAATAAGACTGCCACCCAGAGAATTAACTCTAGACGGCAGATGGACAAGGAAACCATTTGGCTTATCGAGAGTCCAACCCTTTTATCCTTCTGAGGTATGTGTCGATTTTATTTTTAAACATATTCACGCTACTAGCACCCACACAATCAGCAGATAATCTGTTCCAATCATTTACAGTCCTTTGTGAAAATGAAAACTTTCTCATATCTAATCTACACTGCTCCTTTACTAATGTAACTTCATGTCCTCTAGTCCTCTCTTTCTTAACTGAAAAAAACATATTTCTGAAATGACTTAGTAATTTAAAAAATTTACCTAGTAATGCACTGTTTACTGAGTTTACATAACAACATGACATGCTTAATGCATACTATATGTATAACATAATTAGGTAGCTGATTATGATAAAACAATAAATTATGTGACATATTTACGTGATTAGAGGAATAGTGACTTATTTTAGGATGAATCCTAGCAAATCAGACATTAAAAAAGGGAATTGAGGGTATATTTTACCATGGGCATAGATGCGGGAACATGGGGCAACTGCCCCCCTGGAATTTTTCTGAGGGGCAGACGTATGGTTCTACCCCCTCATTAAATGTGAGCATGAATGTTTGTTTTTGTGGCGAGCATCAATGGCGGGTGGAAATGTAAATTTTATGAGACGATTAATGTGCATTTTTGTCGACTGTGAAAGGTGTGTGCAATTGGAGGGTAGACATATTGTTTTCGGGGCCCCCCGTAATAGGCAGCGACATTTTTTTCTAAAGCATCCCCCCCACCCTTCTTTGTATGTCATAATTTCAGCGGAGAGAAGCTGGAGAAGGTAAATCGACAGCTCAGCGTCGTAATGTAAAAAAAATTTTTTTTTAATATCACTGTCCCCCTGTGATTGTTCGGATGTCATGAGTTCACAGCCGAGACAGTGGAGAAGATCCCCCGTCTTCTGATGTCACAGTCGAGCCAACCGAGACAGCAACAAGGTGAGGGAAGAAGATATGCGGCGGTGAAAATAGTTCAGTGGTGCTGAAGCTCCGTTAGCCCCCCCAATATGAATTTTGTTCCCGCGTCACTGCCCATGGGTCTCAAATATTGTCAACTATAATTGACCTGATGTGGTGTTGTCCCATTGTAACACATCAGCAATTCAATTATAGTTATTAAAAGTGTGTACAAATATATTGTGTCATGATATACGTAGGTATTAGATTCACAAATGTAACAAGATTTAACAAGATTGCCACCCAGAGAATTAACTCTAGGTGGCAGGTGGACAAGGAAGCCATTTGGCTTATCGAGAGTCCGACCCTTTTATCTATGTGTATCCCGCCCGTCTGAGGTATGTGTCGATTTTATTTTTAAACATATTCACGCTACTAGCACCCACACAATCAGCAGATAATCTGTTCCATTCATTTACAGTCCCTTGTGAAAATGAAAACTTTCTTATATCTAATCTACTCTGCTCCTTTGCTAATGTAACTTCATGTCCTCTAGTCCTTCTATCTTTCTTAACTGAAAAAAAATATTTCTATCAATATTTTCATAACCATTCAATATTTTAAACACGTCTATCTGATCTCCTCTCAATCTCCTGGTCTCTAGTGTTGTTAATCCGCATTTTTTAGGCGTATTTCGTAACTAAGATCCCTCAGTTTTGGTATCATTTTAGTTGCTCTCCTCTGCACTCTTTCTAGCATATCTATGTCTTTCCTGCGATATGGCCTCCACGCTTGAATACAATATTCTAAATGAGGCCTAACTATTGTTTTGTACAGCAGTATTATTAGCTCTTTTTCCTTATATGTTATGTTTCGCCTAATTAATCCAAGGATTTGATTTCCCTTTGAAGCTGCAATTCCGCACTGTTCTGAAACCTTCATATCAGCACTAATGGTTAACCCCAAGTCCTTTTCTTTTACAGTAGTACTTAGTACAGTACCCCCCATAGTATATTCTGCCTCTTCGTTCCCATGTCCTGTGTGGATGCATTTACATTTCCCAAAATTGAATAGCATTTGCCACTTTTCAGACCATTTGATCAACCTGTCAAGATCATCTTGTAAATGCTGTCTATCTCCATCACTTTTAATCCTTCTAAACACCTTTGTATCATCCGCAAATTTCAACACCTTGCTTGTTATTTCATCATCCAAATCGTTGATATATATTAAGAATAATATAGGTCCTAATACTGATCCCTGTGGTACCCCACTCAATACCGATTTCCAGTTTGAAGCCTCCCCATCAACTACTACACGTTGTCTTCTGTCAATCAGCCATTGTTCTATCCAGTTTATTATACCATTTCCTATGCCATGGGCCTTTAGTTTCAGCAGTAATCTTTGATGTGGTACTTTGTCGAAAGCTTTTTGAAAATCTAAGTAGACGATATCTACCGGTGATCCCTCATCTACCCTCTTAGTGATGTCTTCCAAAAAACATAACATATTTGTTAAGCATGACCTCTCTTTAAAAAAACCATGTTGAGATGGGTTAATCAAGTTTTGTTTAACAAGAAAATCCACCATGTGATCTTTAATTAGTATTTCTAATAATTTGCAAATCACTGATGTTAAACTCACTGGTCTATAGTTCTCTGACTTGTTTCTCGAACCTTTTTTAAATAACGGTATAATGTTTGCCTCTTTCCATTCTAAAGGAACCACTCCCTCTTCTAATGACAAATCGAAAACTGTTGCAAGCGGTACGCTAATTTGTTCTACAATTTCCAATAGTAGTTTGGGCGGAATCCCATCCACTCCAGGTGATTTATTATCCTTCATAGCCCTTATTTTTTTAGCTACCATTTCCGGGGTTACAATTAATTGTCCTAAATAGTCTGAATCTGCCTTTGAACTTAGCCTTTGGTACTGGCAGTGAACTAATATCTTCTCTGGTAAACACTGAACTAAAGTACTCATTCAGGTCTTCTGCCATTAAGAATCCCTCTGATATTATATTTCCAGCACGATCTTCTAGAGGGCCGACCTTATCTTGAACTTTCTGTTTGCTTCAAACATACGCATACAAACTCTTGCTGTCATGTTTTATATTACTAGCTAATTGTTGTTCATAGCTTCTCTTTGAATTTCTAATTTCAGCTGTAGCTTGGTTAAGTGCTTCTTTATAACTGTTGTAGACTTCTTCATTTCCAGTACATCTATATGACTTCCACATCATTTGTTTATACTTAATTTTTCTAATGGCTTCTTTCGATAAGTGTTTCTTTTTGGACCGTTTCCCTTGTTTTTTGAAGGGTACAAATTTATCGACTATGCACTTAATTTCACTCTTTAATATATTCTAGCATTCTGTTGCTGTCTTATTTTTTAGTGTGTTATTCCAGTCTACCTTTGCTAAATATTTCCTCATGTCCTTATACCTTCCTTTGTGGAAATTTCTCCTATACTGCTTTTTACTAACGTAGCGTTACGTGTATGACACACATATATTTCAAACTTTATACAGTTAAATATTTGTTCATGTCTTTTAAATTTTGGTATTGCAAAAGTATTCATATGTTGATTTAGAAACCAATTAGAGATTTAAAAAACAAAAACATAATTATTTTAGGAAAAAAATTAGTTTTTTGAAAATTGCGATTTTTAAAATTATATATACCTTTTAACAAAAATATTGTTGTGGGTTAAATTTCATTGCATTGTAACCTAGTGTCATCTGAGTATATTTAATTAACTTCTTTAAAAAAACGTCTATATGTTACCCCGGTTGACCAAATGAGTGATAAGTCGGACAAATTGTAACATTGTTTTCTTACATTCTTGTAGAGGTTGGGTAGGGTGCTTTACAGTTAAACAAATTATGAATGCTACAAAAATTGACGAAGTTATGTAGCACTGAACATGGTAGGGGTAAAAAAATGAAAATGGAGAAAACGGCTGTTGACGTTTTACATTATATATGCAAATGGATTGCATGGAAATATTACATGCATGACATTCAAATTTGGCACACAGTATGTACGTTATGTTGCAATGACACACTGGAAGTACAAATGTGCTGCTACACAAACTTATCAAGTTTTGCCAGATTATGTCTTTATGTGTAAACGAAATGATAACACAACATGACTGTGAAGGTTTTGCATATGCACATGGAAATATTGAGTGTGTGGCGTTCAAAGTTGGCTTATACTAGTTATAGTATGCATGTTATTAACGTATAATGCCATCATACACTAGAAATTTGGTGCTTAGCTAATTATATCTCTCAGGGTACAAAAGGTGTATTACATCAGAATGTCTCACCCCAGTGCCTACAATGCCTGAAGCCCACTTAGCACTCACTCTCCCACACTGGGCAATACCAAGATTGACCAACAATAAATTGTGGCCAAGAGTGACCACTCCAGCCAGTGGCTCACTGACCACACACTGACCTAAATTCAGTGCTAGGCTAGCCACCCCAGTGTTCAGAGATAGGGAAATATCCTGTTATAAATAGAGATCAGTGGCTGTTATAAATAGAGATCTGTGCAGGAGGCTTACAGCAGTAGGGAAATAGTAGGACAACTTTGCATTTGGGGGGCCCTGAGGTGCTCTTAGAATGATTCAATCAAATACAGATTTCTTGTGTATAGTGGCAGTACTTTAAGATATGTCTATGCCAAATTTATAGAAAAAGTTGGTGAACGATTTCTGGGATATGGCAGCTAACGGCAGATGGAGAGTGATGGCATAAGTCTGTTGGACTTTCAGCTTCAAAAAATTGCAAAAATAATGTGGTTATTTGAATTTTGAAAATGGTATTATAGTAAATTACATAACTTGTTTCATAACAAGGAGATGTAGACGCAGTACATGGGTCAAGATTTATGTATCCTAGTGCAATTATAGCAAGTCACCTCTCAGGCTCACTTTCTGTGGAATCGCCCTGTCTTTCTTGTAATATGGCCTCCACGCTTGTGTACAATATTCTAAATGAGGCCTAACTATTATTTTATACAGCGGTATTATTAGTTCTTTTTCCTCATTTACCCACTTAGTGATGTCTTAAAAAAACCATAACATATTTGTTAAGCATGACCTCGCTTTTAAAATCCCATGTTGAGATGGGTTTATCAAGTTATGTTTAACAAGAAAATCCACCATGTGTTCTATAATTAGTCTTTCTAATAATTTCCAAATCACCAATGTTAAACTCACTGGTCTATAGATATCTGACTTGTTTCTCGAACCTTTTTTAAATAACGGTATAATGTTTGCCTCTTTCCATTCTAAAGGATCCACTCCCTCTTGTAATGACAAGTTGAAAACTGTAGCAAGCGGTATGCTGATTTGTTGTACAATTTCCAATATTAGTTTGGGTTGAATCCCATCCACTCCAGGTGATTTATTATCCTTCATAGCCCTTATTTTCTTAGCCACATTAAAATGGCAATTGTAGTTTTTTTAAATACAGGGATTTCCGTAATGCTACAGTCGACATCATCGTCGTCTAAAATATTGCATGTCTTAAGACCATTCCTGCTGTCTAACATTTCCGATAATACGTTCACGTTCTATATTGTTACGTTGGACAAACCAGCCTGCCACACACTGCTAATATCACACATAGACGCTTCATACACATTGCAATCACATTCACTTAAGTAGTTTGAGCTACAATTTGACCATGGATTTGCAATGGACAACTTAGCAACACTGCTTATAATCGGTGAATTATGGTTCATAGCTTTATGAATGAATTTGGAGAACCTTTGCTTTAAGATTATCAATAATGGCAAACTATCTGATACCAATGCTATAACATCACGGTGTGTTTAAGTGGTGCTAGTCCCCACATATGTGTGTCCACCATAACATATGTGTTTCCACCATAACATATGTGTGTCCATCGTAACATATGTGTTTCCACCATAACATATGTGTGTCCATCGTAACATATGTGTCTCCACCATAACATATGTGTGTCCACCATAACATATGTGTGTCCATCATAACATATGTGTTTCCACCATAACATATGTGTGTCTATCATAACATATGTGTTTCCACCATAACATATGTGTGTCCATCGTAACATATGTGTGTCCATCATAACATATGTGTCTCCATCATAACATATGTGTCTTCATCATAACATATGTGTGTCCATTATAACATATGTGTGTCCATCGTAACATATGTGTGTCCATCATAACATATGTGTGTCCATCATAACATATGTGTGTCCATCGTAACATATGTGTCTCTATCAAAACATATGTGTCTCCATCATAACATGTGTGTCCATCATAACATATGTGTGCCCACCATAACATATGTGTGTCCATCGTAACATATGTGTGTCCACCATAACATATGTGTCTCCACCATAACATATGTGTCTCCATCATAACAATATGTGTCTCCATCATAACATATGTGTCTCCACCATAACATATGTGTCTCCATCATAACATATGTGTCTCCATCATAACAAATGTGTCTCCATCATAACATATGTGTCTCCACCATAACATATATGTCTCCACCATAACATATGTCTCCATCATAACATACGTGTGTCCATCATAACATATGTGCCTCCATCATAACATATGTGTCTCCATCATAACATATGTGTCTCCATCATAACATACGTGTGTCCATCATAACATACGTGTGTCCATCATAACATACGTGTCTCCATCATAACATACGTGTCTCCATCATAACATATGTGTCTCCATCATAACATATGTGTGTCCATCATAACATACGTGCCTCCATCATAACATACGTGTCTCCATCATAACATACGTGTCTCCATCATAACATATGTGTCTCCATCATAACATATGTGTCTCCATCATAACATATGTGTCTCCATCATAACATATGTCTCCATCATAACATATGAGTCTCCATCATAACATACGTGTGTCCATCATAACATATGTGTGTCCATCATAACATATGTGTCTCCATCATAACATATGTGTCTCCATCATAACATATGTGTCTCCACCATAACATATGTGTCTCCACCATAACATATGTGTCTCCATCATAACAATATGTGTCTCCATCATAACATATGTGTCTCCATCATAACATATGTGTGTCCATCATAACATATGTGTCTCTATCATAACATATGTATTCCATCATAACATATGTGTCTCCATCATAACATTTGTGTGTCCATCATAACATATGTGTCTCCATCATAACATATGTGTCTCCACCATAACATATATTTCTCCACCATAACATATGTATCCATCATAACATACGTGTGTCCATCATAACATACGTGTGTCCATCATAACATATGTGTCTCCATCATTACAATATGTGTCTCCACCATAACATATGTGTCTCCATCATAACATATGTGTGTCCATCATAACATATGTGTGTCCATCATAACATATGTGTCTCCATCATAACATATGTGTGTCCATCAAAACATATGTGTGTCCATCATAACATATGTGTCTCCATCATAACATATGTGTGTCCATCATAACATATGTGTCTCCATCATAACATATGTGTGTCCATCATAACATGTGTGTCCATCATAACATATGTGTGTCCATCATTACATATTTGTCTCCACCATAACATATGTGTCTCCACCATAACATATGTGCCTCCACCATAACATATGTGTCTCCATCATAACATATGTGTCTCCATCATAACATATGTGTGTCCATCAAAACATATGTGTGTCCATCATAACGTATGTGTCTCTACCATAACATATGTCTCCATCATAACATATGTGTGTCCATCATAACATATGTGTCTTCATCATAACGTATGTGTGTCCATCATAACGTATGTGTGTCCATCATAACATATGTGTCTCCACCATAACATATATGTCTCCATCATAACATATGTGTGTCCATCATAACATATGTGTGTCCATCATCACATATGTGTGTCCATCATAACATATGTGTCTCCATCATAACATATGTGTCTCCACCATAACATATGTGTCTCCATCATAACATATGTGTCTCCACCATAACATATGTGTCTCCATCATAACATATGTGTGTCTATCTTAACATATGTGTGTCCATCATAACATATGTGTGTCCATCATAACATATGTGTCTCCATCATAACATATGTGTCTCCACCATAACATATGTGTCTCCATCATAACATATGTGTCTCCACCATAACATATGTGTCTCCACCATAACATATGTGTCTCCATCATAACATATGTGTGTCCATCTTAACATATGTGTGTCCACCATAACATATGTGTCTCCACCATAACATATATGTCTCCATCATAACATATGTGTGTCCATCATAACATATGTGTGTCCATCATAACATATGTGTCTCCATCATAACATATGTGTCTCCATTATAACATATGTGTCTCCACCATAACATATGTGCGTCCATCATAACATATGTGCCTCCATCATAACATATGTGTCACCATCATAACATATGTGTGTCCATCATAACATATGTGTGTCCATCATAACATAAGTGTGTCCATCATAACATATGTGTGTCCATCATAACATATGTGCCTCCACCATAACATATGTGTCTCCATCATAACATATGTGTGTCCATCATAACATATGCGTCTCCATCATAACATATGTGTCTTCATCATAACATACGTGTGTCCATCATAACATATGTGTGTCCATCATAACATACGTGTCTCCATCATAACATACGTGTCTCCATCATAACATATGTGTGTCCATCATAACATATGTGTCTCCATCATAACATACGTGTGTCCATCATAACATATGTGTCTCCATCATAACATATGTGTGTCCATCATAACATATGTGTGTCCATCATAACATATGTGTGTCCATCATAACATATGTGTCTCCATCATAACATATGTGTGTCCACCATAACATATGTGTCTCCATCATAACATATGTGTCTCCATCATAACATATGTGTCTCCATCATAACATATGTGTCTCCATCATCACATATGTGTGTCCATCATAACATATGTGTGTCCATCGTAACATATGTGTGTCCATCATAACATATGTGTGTCCATCATAACATATGTGTCTCCACCATAACATATGTGTGTCCATCATAACATATGTGTGTCCATCGTAACATATGTGTGTCCACCATAACATGTGTGTCCATCATAACATATGTGTGTCCACCATAACATATGTGTGTCCATCATAACATATGTGTGTCCACCATAACATATGTGTGTCCATCATAACATATGTGTGTCCATCATAACATATGTGTCTCCACCATAACATATGTGTCTCCATCATAACATGTGTGTCCATCATAACATATGTGTGTCCATCATAACATATGTGTGTCCATCCTAACATATGTGTGTCCACCATAACATATGTGTGTCCATCGTAACATATGTGTCTCCATCATAACATATGTGTCTCCATCATAACATGTGTGTCCATCATAACATATGTGTGTCCATCATAACATATGTGTGTCCATCGTAACATATGTGTGTCCACCATAACATATGTGTCTCCATCATAACAATATGTGTCTCCATCATAACATATGTGTCTCCATCATAACATATGTGTCTCCATCATAACATATGTCTCCATCATAACATATGAGTCTCCATCATAACATATGTGTGTCCATCATAACATATGTGTGTCCATCATAACATATGTGTCTCCATCATAACATATGTGTCTCCATCAAAACATATGTGTGTCCATCATAACATATGTGTCTCCATCATAACATATGTGTGTCCATCATAACATATGTGTCTCCATCATAACATATGTGTGTCCATCATAACATATGTGTGTCCATCATAACATATGTGTGTCCATCACTACATATGTGTCTCCATCATAACATATGTGTCTCCACCATAACATATGTGTCTCCACCATAACATATGTGTCTCCACCATAACATATGTGTCTCCATCATAACATATGTGTCTCCATCATAACATATGTGTGTCCATCATAACATATGTGTGTCCATCATAACATATGTGTGTCCATCATAACGTATGTGTCTCTACCATAACATATGTCTCCATCATAACATATGTGTCTCCATCATAACATATGTGTCTCCATCATAACATATGTGTCTCCATCATAACATATGTGTGTCCATCATAACATATGTGTCTCCATCATAACATATGTGTGTCCATCATAACATATGTGTGTCCATCATAACATACGTGCCTCCATCATAACATACGTGTCTCCATCATAACATACGTGTGTCCATCATAACATACGTGTCTCCATCATAACATATGTGTGTCCATCATAACATATGTGTGTCCATCATAACATATGTGTCTCCATCATAACATATGTGTCTCCATCATAACATATGTGTCTCCACCATAACATATGTGTCTCCACCATAACATATGTGTCTCCATCATAACAATATGTGTCTCCATCATAACATATGTGTCTCCATCATAACATATGTGTGTCCATCATAACATATGTGTCTCTATCATAACATATGTATTCCATCATAACATATGTGTCTCCATCATAACATTTGTGTGTCCATCATAACATATGTGTCTCCATCATAACATATGTGTCTCCACCATAACATATGTGTCTCCATCATAACATATGTGTGTCCATCATAACATATGTGTGTCCATCATAACATATGTGTGTCCATCATAACATATGTGTCTCCACCATAACATATGTGTCTCCATCATAACATATGTCTCCATCATAACAATATGTGTCTCCATCATAACATATGTGTCTCCATCATAACATGTGTGTCCACCATAACATATGTGTCTCCATCATAACATATGTGCAGTGAGAAGTGGACATATTTGGTTTGAATCCAAATTGCAAATGCGATGTTGCAAGCACACTTTGTTCCTTAGATAGTACAACAACATCAAACAGTTTGGCAACAATGCTGCCAAGAGTAATAGCTCTACAAGTGTCGGATGTACAGACTAATTGTCTCTTGTCTCTTGGTATAGGAACCATAGTCCCACGTAACATTGAGTCGGGGCTAAAACCATGTATCAACATACTGTTGAAAACTAATGCTAACAGCACATAGAGTATTTTCGGACCATGTATAATATGATCAGAATTGAGACCCTCTTCACCATCCGAGTTACCCAGCTTCAGTCGCTGTACACCTTCGATAACCTCATCAACTGATATAACATATGCAATATTTTCTTTAATCTGCTTGTTTATCTCCGTATTTATAGCACTCATGTCATAAACATTATATGACACTGTTGTAGAGGTGATTATATTTATAGCACTCATGTCATCAACATCATATGACACTGTTGTAGAGGTGATTATATTTATAGCACTCATGTCATCAACATCACATGACACTGTTGTAGAGGTGATTATATTTATAGCACTCATGTCATCAACATCATATGACACTGTTGTAGAGGTGATTATAATTATAGCACTCATGTCATCAACATCACATGACACAGTTGTAGTGGTGATTATATTTATAGCACTCATGTCATCAACATCACATGACACTGTTGTAGTGGTGATTATATTTATAGCACTCATGTCATCAACATCATATGACACTGTTGTAGAGGTGATTATATTTATAGCACTCATGTCAGCAACATCACATGACACTGTTGTAGAGGTGATTATATTTATAGCACTCATGTCATCAACATCATATGACACTGTTGTAGAGGTGATTATATTTATAGCACTCATGTCATCAACATCACATGACACTGTTGTAGAGGTGATTATATTTATAGCACTCATGTCATCAACATCATATGACACTTCTAGAGGTGATTATATTTATAGCACTCATGTCATCAACATCATATGACACTGTTGTAGAGGTGATTATATTTATAGCACTCATGTCATCAACATCACATGACACTGTTGTAGAGGTGATTATATTTATAGCACTCATGTCATCAACATCATATGACACTGTTCTAGAGGTGATTATATTTAAAGCACTCATGTCATCAACATCACATGACACTGTTGTAGAGGTGATTATATTTATCGGAAAAAATGTGTGCTATTTCTTCATCACCTACCACACCATCACTACTTGAAGGCAAGAATTTATTTCTGCCCTTTATCCGGCGTAACTGACCACAAGTCCCGGTTTCTTTTTTCACTAATGGCTTCGGCCATCTTAGTTGTACGAATTCTGTCATCCTCTCTCATAATATGTCTAACAGCCCTATGACACCGAGCTCTACCGGTAGTTATACATCTCATTTCTGTAATGTCACCCTGATGAGGCTTTCCCACTGCTCGCCACTGTCGATGCCAGAAAATAGCCTCCTGTTTCAACTTGTTTTGACCACCCAGAAAGTTTCCTTCCGCCACCAGTTGAATTAAGGTTGTTTTTAGGACAGGTGGTAGGTATACATTCCAATGATTCTATGCACATATTTAATATATCATTGTATACTCTAGATAATTCGTTCTCATGTTGTTTACACATTACATTCTTACACAGCAAAGTCTCTTTGTCGTATTGTAACATGGAGAGTTTATACTCAAGATCTCTACTGTATTGGTTAATGAGTTTTGTACTGGCTTCATGGCATGCTAGTTTGTGACAATAGTTCCTTTGGAATATGTGGTCTACATTTATATCTAACCTGACTTTAAGTGGTACATGGTCAGAAAACAACAAGTTGTCTGTAGTAGAACATTCGAGCACCTTCTGTCCTAAATTGGCCGTGGTTAAAAAATGATCAATTCTGGAGGTAAAACCGTTTGGCCTTACATAAGTATATGGCACTTGTGCATCAGGGGCATCTATACATACCGTAAGATCAAAATCCAATATAAAATTCCTTAATGCATGTGCATGAGGCATATTCCTAGTCAAATCTGTTTTCATGTCACCCCGTATATAACGTGAGCGGGGTTGTAAGTGTGTATTAACTGCTGTATTTCACCTAGTACATCCATATATTCAGCAAACTTATCGTCTTCCGACCAGCCGTCCCCCATCATGTATACATTGAGGCACATGATTTCACATTTGTTAATTTGTATCATAATCCCACACAACCTTACGTGATTGCATTTAAGCTCTTTCACTGCATATCTTCCTTTGTGGAAATATCTCCTGTACTGCTTTTTACTATTCCTTTCTGATTTTACGTTGATGGTAAAATGTATCTGGTTGTGATCGCTACTCCCCAGTGGCTCACATATCTTGACATTGTCAACTAATTCATTCTGTGAGGACAAAACTATGTCTAACTCATTCTCATCCCTGGTGGTCACATGTTGAGAAAGGAAAATACTAAAACTAAAAACTTGTGGTCCTCACTTCCCATACTCTGTAGAGATTTCCATTGTATATGCCCATGGTTAAAACCCCCATAATCACACAGTCCCGTTTGCTCACTTCCCTTATTGCATTTTGTACTTTTTCATTCTCTTCTATGCTTGTGTTTGGACTTCGATAAACTAATTCCACCGTTAACATTGAATTTCCTGTAACTGTTACACCAAACAGCTTCTTCGCAATCTGCTTCTCTTTCTAATTTTATTTCATAAACCTGGCTAGATTCTTTAATATATAAAATAACTCCACCTCCCTTTCTTCCTATTCTATCTTTCCTAAACATTACATAGCCTGTCAGTCCCAACTCGGCATCTGATATATCTGTGGTGGTCCATGATTCGGTTATACCTATTATGTGAGGGTCAATATCTTCTACCATAATGTTTAGTTCATTTCTTTTGTTTACTATACTCCTTGCGTTTAAACAAACACATTTATATCCAGCTTCAGAAGAGTTTTCCAGACTGTTCTTTGCTGATTTATTTGTGCTGTCTTTATCTATGCCTCCAATTTCAATCTTCTCTGTGAGTCCCCCCTGCGAATAAATAGATGCAACCTGTCCCACTGTAAACAGATCGCAGCAGGTTCTCTGTGAAAACTGCTGCCCCTTTTCCACTCAGATGGAGGCCATCTCTCATGAACACATCTTCCCTCCCAACAAAGTATCCCCATAAATCTACGAATCCCACCACCTCTTCTTCACACAACTGCTCAACTAATGCGTTGATCGCCATCCTCTTGCAGTTTCTACATGTTGCCCCCTTCCTCCCATTACTGGCAAAATTCCTGAGACAATAATCTGTTCAACTCTTGTCTTCTTTAGCTTCCTCATTAACTGTCTCTATTTCTGTAATATCCCAGTTGTTCCATCTCTGTCTGCATTATTTGTCCCTACACCTGTACATGTACTAGAATAGACCCTCCCTTGCCATGCCCAAATACCTTCTCTACCTTTTCAGTCACATGCACTATCCTAGCCCCCGGTAAACAAACAACGACGTCCTCCCTCGCTTAGTGTCTTATCTGTCTTTCTCAGAATAGAGTCACCCATGAACACCCTTGCCCTCTCAACCACTGCCTCAGAGTAGCTCCTTCTCCGGTTTGCATCTGTCTGGTTGTTTTTTCTCCCTGCCATCTTCCCTCCTGTCACATTCTCTTCCGTTCCATTTTTCCTGTCGCTTTTTCTCTTGTCACCTTTCCTCTTGTCATCGTCTCTTTTACTGACTTCTCTTCCATCACGTTTACTCTCACTTCCTTTTGTTCCTTCATCTTTCCTCCCATCACATGTTCTTCCCTCTTATCCCGTCCCATTTTCACTCCATCCTTCTCTACGCTCACTTTCTAGCCTGTCACGTTTTGTGTTGTCGATTCTCCAATTCCTTCCCCTCCTCTCAGTCTCTTTTCCTCGGTCTTCTTGCCACTACTCTGCTCCTTCAGTCTCACAGTATTCCCAACTCTCTCCCTGTCGTCTCTCTCCATTCCATATGTCTCCTTGCTAATTCTCATCTCCATCCCCTTCACAATATTTGTCAACCTAATTATCTCCTTCTGCAGACACTCCACCTTCCAACACCCCATGCACTGAAAGGTGAATCCCTCCTCCATGGTTTTTGCCTACGATTTCCCACAGCTGGACAAGGTAAAATCCACCCAGCTGTGGCAGTGATCGCACACCAAGTGTCGCTTCCCCTTGACTTGCCGCTTGCAAGGTGCCAAATCATAATTTATTTAAGAACTTAACTATCTTAGTCTTTATAAAGACCGTTTCCTGTGCAGCACACTTTATGTTACAGCAGATTTTGATGACACCGCTGACTATCTATCCTATCACGAACGATAAAGTTACCGGTAGTGACCTAATTTAAATACAATCAATTACATTACGCTAAACTGCCTTATTTATTTAGGGTGTACCGTGCCCTATCGAATACATGGGACACTAGCTATATAAACAAACTGGAGTTCGCCCGACTATCGCCCCTGCTTAATTTTAACAACAATGCTACCTAACCAAAGTTTCTATCAGGTACTGGCTTACATAGATATTATCTTATGTAAGTAGATTTATGGGATAAAGTCAGCTTGAAAGTGCACTCCCGGTATATTGTACAATTCTGGTGTATAAAGGGAGTGCGCCTTCAAGCTGACTTGATCCGTTTTATGTTTGTTACTTTATCTCCTATATATACTAACACATAATCAGGATGTTAAATCTTGTTTACAAACTTATCGAAGTTACCCTATTATTACTCACTAAACTAAAGTGTTTAAAATACTTTAACTAACTAACTTTAAGCACAACTGTATAAGTCTAGTGCTACTTTACGAATACTATTAAGGTAAGAATAATACTTATCGATCAATATCTCCACTTGTTTTTCACCTTTTCTGCACCAACAATTCTCACGATCTCGATCCGCCAATATTCCCACCAAAGTGTCACTTGTGTGACGTTCAAATCATTAAATTCAGTTGGGCACATCAGTTATTGTCCAAAATCTGTGAAGTTTTAGAAATATGCTAATAAGTGACATTATCCAAAAATTGGCATAGGAAAACTATGTATGCACGTTTGACTGTGACTTGCATTAAAATATAAATATGTGTAACATGCTTTTGTTGTGTGTGACGTTTGTGAAGTTGACCTAGTAATGCACAGTTAAGTGAGTATACATAACAATATGACATGCTTAATTCATGCTATAACAGCACAACATATTTAGGTAGGCTACTTTTCGATGGCAAACACGGACAAATTTTATAATAACATGCAGAACCTTGATTGGGAAATTATAACACCCATAAATAATTGTCAAACAGCCTACTCAGTATTTTATAAACTACTACTTTGAGAATATAATGATTGCTTTTCATTTAAAACAGTTAAGCTTATTTACAAGAATAAGAAACCATGGCTAACTACTGGTTTACAAAAACTCAATAAAAGAGAAGAATAGACTATATATTAAATATATATGACAAAATACAAGATATAATGATCTAATTATAAGGTTTACAAAAGTCAATTGAAAGACTTACTACGGAAATTTGAACATGAACATTATGCAACTCTCTTTGAAGAAAATAAACATAACCTCAAAAAGTATTGGTTCCTATTAAAAGAAATAATAAATAAGAAACCATAACACAAAAAAAATTCCTTATTAACAAAGTTGAAACATCAAACAAAAAACAAATAAGTGAAAGTTTTAATAATTCTGTGTTGGTTCCACAGAACCAAACAGATCATATCCTATGTCATACATAAAAAACAGTAATACGAAACTATATGTCTTGAACCGTTAACTGAAAATGAGGTATCAGTAATACTAAGCTCTCTTAAAGCATCATGTCCTGGATGGGATGACATTTCCTGTAAAGTAATAACACAAACATAAAAGTTTTATTAAACCCATTAACACACTTATATAACTTATCTATAAATACTGGAATATTCCCAGATTAATTTAAAATATCAAAGAAAATACCTATTTACAAAGTTAAAGAAAATACTTATTTATTAACTACCGGCCAATTTCAATATTACCTACTTTTTCTAAAATATTGGAAAGAGTAATGTATAACAGGTTGTTAAATTTTATTAATAAGTATAATATTCTGTATAAATGTTTGGTTTTCTAAAAAAATCACTCTACTAACATGGCACTTATAACCATTAGAGACAAAATATCAGAAGCCTTACATATACTGTTCCAAATTACTGTCGACCCGGACGCTCGAGACTGTCAAGTATTTTGTCGGGCCAGTAACTTTGAAAAAAGTGCCGGCCCGCAAGTCCGGCAGATTTTTATAAAGAAAATATTGAAGCACTTATCTAGTATCCGAACCAACCTCGATTTCGTCATTATAGCTACACGTTTGCCTAAATTTGATACCTCAGTGATTTAGTTCTATCATTCAACATCATCCCAGGCATATTTATATTACGAATATAGTGCGCCTTAGCACACTCATGAGGCCCAAAGAGTGTCACGGTTTGCGTCAGTCTGCACCGTTGCAGCCGCACGTTAACGCAGTGAGCGATATAGCAGCGTTTGTTGTTGCAAACTGGACCTCAAAAGTGCGCTAAGATGCGATAGTTTTGTAATGTAAATATGCGATGATGTTGAATTATGGCAATAACACACAAGGTATACAAAAATAGGCAAAAACGTTATTGTAATGACGAAGTCGAGGTGGGCCCGGATTCTAGACAAGTGTCAATAATGGTGACATTTGTGTACTTCTGGGAAATTTAACGTAAGCGTGGTACAAAAACAAGTTATAAAAACAATAAAATGTCGAGCTGACCAATGCTGACAGACTGATTGAGTTTAGTTTCGTAATGCTGCCACTTTCAGCGAGATCTGCTGAATGTGAAAGACACTTCAGCAGTGAAACGAGTGTAGAGTTCAAGACCGACTTTCGAAACTGCCTGAAGCCATGCACAATGTCAGCTATCATCACCATCCAGCTGCGTTCACTCGACATGGCTGACTTCAAACCCACATTCAGCACGAGAATGCCCAACTTCAAATCCGAGTTGGACTCAGACAGTGACTCATTTTTTTCTGTCAACAATAAACTGTTGCCTATGATGACATTTTATATTCGCTGGTTCATTAATCTGAATACCACAAATTAATATGCAGGACAGACTCGGCATCAACTAGTTTAACACTTACCAATTGACCATAAAATTTTCAGCTAAGGTGTAGAACACTGCATACAAAACAAACAATTTGTGCTAGGGTTGTCCTTACATTTATCTAAAGCATTCGATACAGTTGATCATGACATACTGTGTCAAAAACTCAAATTTTATGGTATTCGTGGCTTAGCCAAAGATTCTATTAAAAGTTATTTATTTAATAGAAGTCAATATCTGTATTACAATAACAGTAGCTCTACGAAACAAACTATTACTTGTGGTGTACCGCAAGGTTCCATCCTGGGGCCTTTGCTTTTTCTATTATATATCAATGATATTGCTAATGTCTCAGATATACTTTTTTCCATATTATTTGCTGATGACACTAGTCTGTTTATAAATGGTGATCATTTGGATGATATAACTAACAAAATGAATTTGTAGTTAAACAAAATTATAATTTGGCTAAATGCCAACAAACTATCTTTAAACAGTGATAAGACCCAATACATGGTATTAAAATTAATGATAATACTATTAAACAAGTATCTTCTACAACATTTCTTGGTGTGGCTAATGATAGCAAACTCAACTGGGCTGAAAACATTAACCAAGTTAAATGTAAAAATTATAAAGGTGTTGCCATTCTCAACAAAGCCAAAATATTATTAACTAGATCATGATTAGGTTACTTCATGTTGCTCATTTTCCTTCCCTCACTTGACCTATTGTATTAAAGTATGGGAGGTGCATTTGACTCATGTTGGTCAAGTATTACTAAGATTTAAAAGAAAGCAGTGAGAATGCTTGTCTTAGCCAATAGATTAGCTCATACAAAACCTATCTTTATCTTTCAGACAACTGTATTCAATACAAATGTTTATGTATAATCTTTGAAAATATGTTTATGACAGAACAACACAACCACTCATTTGATAAATGCATCAAATTTATTATGGTAAAATGGGACAGTCCGGCCAGATCTCTTTGGGGCCAGCCTGAGAACAGGATGCAAGACCAAGATATTTCACATGATCGGACGTGATCCTGGGTCAGTTACTTGATCATGTGACTGCGGCCATGTATATGACCAGAATCCTGGGTCTGCTCCCCTTTGGGTGTCAATCCGAGGATATTTCACATACATAATCCTGGGCCAGTTACTTGATCAATGGTCATGTGACTGCGGCCACATGACCAGAATCCTGGCTCGGAACCCATCTGGGTGTCAAGCCAACCCCTTAGAGATACTAACCCTCCTATAATTCACAAAGGTGGAGAAATGGGGCTGGTTGGTGGGTGCTGCAGACAAAGATGGCATCCAGCAGGGAAGTTGTTCTACCTATAACACTGGGCAAATGTAGATGATTGGATAGTTTTACTTCTCATGCCACAGGGTATCTATCTTATGATTGTGGGCAGCTACCCCCTGCAGAGAGGGGGTAGAGGGTGAGTTTCAGTGGGTGGAGAGGGTGCCAATGTTGTGATTGGTTAACCACCCTCTATATAGAGGAATGCCCTTAGGCGGCCTCCTGACCCTGCAGTGACTTGTTGTTGTTACTGTTGTTGTTGGTGTTGTTGTTGTTGGTGGTGTTGGTGGTGGTGGTGGTGTTGTTGTTGTTGTTGGTGGTGTTGTTGTTGGTGGTGTTGTTGTTGTTGTTGTTGTTGGTGGTGGTGTTGTTGTTGTTGATGGTGTTGTTGGTGGTGTTGTTGTTGTTGGTGGTGGTGGTGTTGTTGTTGATGGTGGTGGTGTTGCTGTTGTTGGTGTTGTTGTTGTTGTTGATGGTGGTGGTGTTGCTGTTGTTGTTGGTGGTGGTGGTGTTGTTGTTGGTGGTGGTGGTGTTGCTGTTGTTGTTGTTGGTGGTGTTGTTGTTGATGGTGTTGTTGTTGCTGTTGTTGTTGTTGGTGGTGGTGGTGTTGTTGTTGTTCTGGCAGAAACCATGCACAGTGATAAACAATATGCCTCAATTTAGACTTAATCAATATGTTCATAGATATAATACAAGCCAATCTGCACAAATGCACGTATCCATGGCAACTTTAGAAATAAGACTTCGTTCAATAAGAAATAAGGGTCTTATCATTTGGAATTATTTCAGCACAAGACTTAAGTTTACGACTTATTCAGTAATTAATTACAAATGTATACTTAAGCTATTCATTTTACACAATGATGTTAATATATAACATATATTTCAATCACGATTAATCTAATACACCTGCACGCTGTTTTTGTGTTCAATATAATGATATTTACTTTGAAATATACAATAGGGAGTATAACATTATATAATGTTCTTCCCTTGTTGTTATCGTTATGTTATTGTATATGATTTGTTTAAATTTGATTTGTATTTGTATGTATTGTAATGGGTTACAATAAATTTGATGCTAATTGTGATAAATCAATAAATTATGTGACATATTTATGTGATTAGAGGAATAATGACTTATTTTAGGACGAACCCAAGAAAATCAGACATTAACAAGTGAGAATTGGGGGTACATTTCCCCAATGGTGTCAAGTACTGTCAACAATAAGTGAACTGATATGGTGTTGACCCATTGTAACACATTAGCAAATAAAATATTGTTATTAATTTTAAAGTTTGTAAAATATATTGTGTCACAATATACATAGGTATTCAAAGTGACACAGCGTTACGTGTGTGACACACATATATTCCAAATTTATATAGTTAAACATTTGTGCATGTCTTTTATATTTTGGTATTATATAAGTATTCATATGTTGATTTATAAACCAACTGGAAATTAAAAAAAAACATTATTTTTGGGGAAAAGTAGTTTTTTGTAAATTTGTGTTATGTGTGACATGAAAAGTTGAATTTTTAATTTATATATAATTTTAACTAAAATATTGTTGTGGTCTAAATTTCATTTCATTGTAACCTAGTGACATCTATGTACACGTACTTAACTTTTGTAATGTACAATACAATGTAGTGTTCTTTTAATTTTTTAAATGAGTATTGTAATAAATTACATAGCAAAATATGTACTGTAAGCAAAATGGCAATTATTTTACATATTTTGATTTTATAAAATAATATTTTTACTTGTTTCATAGTAAGGAGATGTAGAAATAGTAAATGGGTCAAGATTTTTCTACCCTAGAAAATCACCTTTCAGACTCACTTTCCGTGGAATCGCTTTACACCAGTATGACCTTATGTAGGAACAAGTACTAACCACAGTAACACTTTCCGTGGAATCGCCCTGTACCAGCATGGCCTTATGTAGGATCAAGTACTAACCTCAGTAACACTTTCCGTGGAATCGCCCTATACCAGCATGACCTTATGTAGGAACAAGTACTAACCACAGTAACACTTTCCGTGGAATCGCCCTACACCAGCATGACCTTATGTAGGAACAAGTATTAGCCACAGTAACACTTTCCGTGGAATCGCCCTATACCAGCATGACCTTGTGTAGGAACAAGTACTAACCACAGTAACACTTTCCGTGGAATCGCCCTATACCAGCATGACCTTAAGTAGGAACATATACTAACCACAGTAACACTTTCAGTGGAATCGCCCTATACCAGCATGTCCTTAAGTAGGAACATGTACTAACCACAGTAACACTTTCCATGGAATCGCCCTATACCAGCATGACCTTATGTAGGAACAAGTACTAACCACAGTAACACTTTCCGTGGAATCGCCCTACACCAGCATGACCTTATGTAGGAACAAGTATTAGCCACAGTAACACTTTCCGTGGAATCGCCCTATACCAGCATGACCTTGTGTAGGAACAAGTACTAACCACAGTAACACTTTCCGTGGAATCGCCCTATACCAGCATGACCTTAAGTAGGAACATGTACTAACCACAGTAACACTTTCCATGGAATCGCCCTATACCAGCATGACCTTATGTAGGAACAAGTACTAACCACAGTAACACTTTCCGTGGAATCGCCCTATACCAGCATGACCTTAAGTAGGAACAAGTACTAACCACAGTAACACTTTCCGTGGAATCGCCCTATACCAGCATGACCTTAAGTAGGAACAAGTACTAACCTCAGTAACACTTTCCGTGGAATCGCCCTACACCAGCATGACCTTATGTAGGAACAAGTATTAGCCACAGTAACACTTTCCGTGGAATCGCCCTATACCAGCATGACCTTGTGTAGGAACAAGTACTAACCACAGTAACACTTTCCGTGGAATCGCCCTATACCAGCATGACCTTAAGTAGGAACATATACTAACCACAGTAACACTTTCAGTGGAATCGCCCTATACCAGCATGTCCTTAAGTAGGAACATGTACTAACCACAGTAACACTTTCCATGGAATCGCCCTATACCAGCATGACCTTATGTAGGAACAAGTACTAACCACAGTAACACTTTCCGTGGAATCGCCCTACACCAGCATGACCTTATGTAGGAACAAGTATTAGCCACAGTAACACTTTCCGTGGAATCGCCCTATACCAGCATGACCTTGTGTAGGAACAAGTACTAACCACAGTAACACTTTCCGTGGAATCGCCCTATACCAGCATGACCTTAAGTAGGACCTTAACAGTGGAATCGCCCTATACCAGCATGACTTATTAGGTACTAACCACAGTAACACTTTCCGTGGAATCGCCCTATACCAGCATGACCTTAAGTAGGAACAAGTACTAACCACAGTAACACTTTCCGTGGAATCGCCCTATACCAGCATGACCTTAAGTAGGAACATGTACTAACCACAGTAACACTTTCCGTGGAATCGCCCTATACCAGCATGACCTTAAGTAGGAACATATACTAACCACAGTAACACTTTCAGTGGAATCGCCCTATACCAGCATGTCCTTAAGTAGGAACATGTACTAACCACAGTAACACTTTCCATGGAATCGCCCTATACCAGCATGACCTTATGTAGGAACAAGTACTACCCACAGTAACACTTTCCGTGGAATCGCCCTACACCAGCATGACCTTATGTAGGAACAAGTATTAGCCACAGTAACACTTTCCGTGGAATCGCCCTATACCAGCGTGACCTTGTGTAGGAACAAGTACTAACCACAGTAACACTTTCCGTGGAATCGCCCTATACCAGCATGACCTTAAGTAGGAACATGTACTAACCACAGTAACACTTTCCATGGAATCGCCCTATACCAGCATGACCTTATGTAGGAACAAGTACTAACCACAGTAACACTTTCCGTGGAATCGCCCTATACCAGCACAGGACCTTAAGTAGGAACAAGTACTAACCACAGTAACACTTCCGTGGAATCGCCCTATACCAGCATGACCTTTTAAGTAGGGAACAAGTACTAACCCCCAGTAAGTAACACTTCTTCCCGTGGAATCGCCCTATACCAGCAGCATGACCTTATGTAGGAACAAGTACTAACTACAGTAACACTTTCCGTGGAATCGCCCCATACCAGCATGACCTATGTAGGAACAAGTACTCCACCATTGTGCAACACTTTCCGTGGAATCGCCCTACACCAGCATGACCTTATGTAGGAACAAGTACTAGCCACAGTAACACTTTCCGTGGAATCGCCCTATACCAGCATGACCTTGTGTAGGAACAAGTACTAACCACAGTAACACTTTCCGTGGAATCGCCCTATACCAGCATGACCTTAAGTAGGAAAATATACTAACCACAGTAACACTTTCAGTGGAATCGCCCTATACCAGCATGACCTTAAGTAGGAACATGTACTAACCACAGTAACACTTTCCATGGAATCGCCCTATACCAGCATGACCTTATGTAGGAACAAGTACTAACCTCAATAACACTTTCCATGGAATCGCCCTATACCAGCATGACCATAAGTAGGAACATATACTAACCACAGTAACACTTTCCGTGGAATCGCCCTATACCAGCATGACCTTAAATAGGAACAAGTACTAACCTCAGTAACACTTTCCGTGGAATCGCCCTATACCAGCATGACCTTACGTAGGAACAAGTACTAACCACAGTAACACTTTCCGTGGATTCGCCCTATACCTGCATGACCTTACGTAGGAACAAGTACTAAACACAATAACACTATCCGTGGAATCGCCCTATACAAGCATGACCTTAAGTAGGAACAAGTACTAACCACAGTAACACTTTCCGTGGAATCGCTCTATACAATCATGACCTTAAGTAGGAACAAGTACTAACCACAGTAACACTTTCCGTGGAATCGCCCTATACCAGCATGACCTTATGTAGGAACAAGTACTAACCACAGTAACACTTTCCGTGGAATCGCCCTATACCAGCATGACCTTAAGTAGGAACATGTACTAACCACAGTAACACTTTCCGTGGAATCGCCCTATACCAGCATGACCTTAAGTAGGAACAAGTACTAACCACAGTAACACTTTCCGTGGAATCGCCCTATACCAGCATGACCTTACATAGGAACAAGTACTAACCACAGTAACACTTTCCGTGGAATCGCCCTATACCAGCATGACCTTATGTAGGAACAAGTACTAACCTCAATAACACTTTCCATGGAATCGCCCTATACCAGCATGACCTTAAGTAGGAACATATACTAACCACAGTAATACTTTCCGTGGAATCGCCCTATACCATCATGGCCTTATGTAGGAAAAAGTACTAACCACAGTAACACTTTCCGTGGAATCGCCCTATACCAGCATGACCTTATGTAGGAACAAGTACTAACCACAGTAACACTTTCCGTGGAATCGCCCTATACCAGCATGACCTTATGTAGGATCAAGTACTAACCACAGTAACACTTTCCGTGGAATCGCCCTATACCAGCATGACCTTAAGTGGGAACATGTTCTAACCACAGTAACACTTTCCGTGGAATCGCCCTATACCAGCATGACCTTAAGCGGGAACATATACTAACCACAGTAACACTTTCGGTGGAATCGCCCTATACCAGCATGACCTTAAGTAGGAACATATACTAATCCCACAGTAACATCTCTTTCCCGTGAACGCCCTATACCACCAACATGACCTTTAGGAACAAGTACTACCACAGTAACACTTTCCCCGTGGAATCGCCCTATAACAGCATGACCTTAAGTAGGAAATACATACTCAACCACAGTAACACTTTCCGTGGAACTGCCCCATACCCAGCATGACCTTACATAGGAACAAGTACTCAACCACAGTAACACTTCCGTGGAACGCCCCCACCAGCATGACCTAAGTAGGAACATATACTAAATCCACAGTAAATATTCGTGGAATCGCCCTCTACACCAGCATGACCTTACGTAGGAACAAGTACTAACCACAGTACTACCTTCGTGGAATCAGCCCTATACCAGCATGACCTTTAAGTAGGAACAAGTACTAACCACAGTAACACTTTCTGTGGAATCGCCCTATACCAGCATGACGTTAAGTAGGAACATGTACTAACCACAGTAACACTTTCCGTGGAATCGCCCTATACCAGCATGACCTAAAGTAGGAACAAGTACTAACCACAGTAACACTTTCCGTGGAATCACCCTATACCAGCATGACCTTAAGTAGGAACATGTACTAACCACAGTAACACTTTCCGTGGAATCGCCCTATACCAGCATGACCTTAAGTAGGAACATGTTCTAACCATAGTAACACTTTCCGTGGAATCGCCCTATACAAGCACGACCTTATGTAGGAACAAGTACTAACCTCAATAACACTTTCCATGGAATCGCCCTATACCAGCATGACCTTAAGTAGGAACATATACTAACCACAGTAACACTTTCCGTGGAATCGCCCTATACCAGCATGACCTTAAGTAGGAACATGTTCTAACCACAGTAACATTTTCCGTGGAATCGCCTTATACAAGCATGACCTGATGTAGGAACAAGTACTAACCTCAATAACACTTTCCATGGAATCGCCCTATACCAGCATGACCTTATGAAGGAACAAGTACTAACCTCAATAACACTTTCCGTGGTTTCGCCCTATACCAGCATGACCTTATGTAGGAACAAGTACTAACCTCAATAACACTTTCCATGGAATCGCCCTATACCAGCATGACCTTAAGTAGGAACATATACTAACCACAGTAACACTTTCCGTGGAAGCGCCCTATACCAGCATGACCTTATGTAGGATCAAGTACTAACCACAGTAACACTTTCCGTGGAATCGCCCTATACCAGCATGACCTTAAGTAGGAACAAGTTTTAACCACAGTAACACTTTCCGTGGAATCGCCCTATACCAGCATGACCTTATGTAGGAACAAGTACTAACCTCAATAACACTTTCCGTGGAATCGCCCTATACCAGCATGACCTTATGTAGGAACAAGTACTAACCTCAATAACACTTTCCATGGAATCGCCCTATACCAGCATGACCTTAAGTAGGAACATATACTAACCACAGTAACACTTTCCGTGGAATCGCCCTATACCAGCATGACCTTAAGTAGGAACATATACTAACCACAGTAACACTTTCCGTGGAATCGCCCTATACCAGCATGACCTTAAGTAGGAACATATATAACCACAGTAACACTTTCCGTGGAATCGCCCTATACCAGCATGACCTTGAGTAGGAACATGTTCTAACCACAGTAACACTTTCCGTGGAATCGCCCTATACAAGCATGACCTTATGTAGGAACAAGTACTAACCTCAATAACACTTTCCATGGAATCGCCCTATACCAGCATGACCTGATGCAGGAACAAGTACTAACCTCAATAACACTTTCCATGGAATCGCCATATACCAGCATGACCTTAAGTAGGAACATATACTATCCACAGTAACACTTTCCATGGAATCGCCCTATACCAGCATGACCTTAAGTAGGAACATGTTCTAACCACAGTAACACTTTCCGTGGAATCGCCCTATACAAGCATGACCTTATGAAGGAACAAGTACTAACCTCAATAACACTTTCCATGGAATCGCCCTATACCAGCTTGACCTTAAGTAGGAACATATACTAACCACAGTAACACTTTCCGTGGAATCGCTCTATACCATCATGACCTTATGTAGGAACAAGTACTAACCACAGTAACACTTTCCGTGGAATCGCCCTATACCAGCATGACCTTAAGTAGGAACATATACTAACCACAGTAACACTTTCCGTGGAATCGCCCTATACCAACATGACCTTACGTAGGAACAAGTACTAACCACAGTAACACTTTCCGTGGAATCGCCCTATACCAGCATGACCTTAAGTAGGAACATATACTAACCACAGTAACACTTTCCGTGGAATCGCCCTATACCAGCATGACCTTACATAGGAACAAGTACTAACCACAGTAACACTTTCCGTGGAATCGCCCTATACCAGCATGACCTTAAGTAGGAACATATACTAACCACAGTAACACTTTCCGTGGAATCGCCCTACACCAGCATGACCTTACGTAGGAACAAGTACTAACCACAGTAACACTTTCCGTGGAATCGCCCTATACCAGCATGACCTTAAGTAGGAACATATACTAACCACAGTAACACTTTCCGTGGAATCGCCCTATACCAGCATGAACTTAAGTAGGAACATGTTCTAACCACAGTAACACTTTCCGTGGAATCGCCCTATACAAGCATGACCTTATGTAGGAACAAGTACTAACCACAATTACACTTTCCGTGGAATCGCCCTATACCAGCATGACCTTAAGTAGGAACATGTACTAACCACAGTAACACTTTCCGTGGAATCGCCCTATACCAGCATGACCTTAAGTAGGAACATGTTCTAACCATAGTAACACTTTCCGTGGAATCGCCCTATACAAGCACGACCTTATGTAGGAACAAGTACTAACCTCAATAACACTTTCCATGGAATCGCCCTATACCAGCATGACCTTAAGTAGGAACATATACTAACCACAGTAACACTTTCCGTGGAATCGCCCTATACCAGCATGACCTTAAGTAGGAACATGTTCTAACCACAGTAACATTTTCCGTGGAATCGCCCTATACAAGCATGACCTGATGTAGGAACAAGTACTAACCTCAATAACACTTTCCATGGAATCGCCCTATACCAGCATGACCTTATGAAGGAACAAGTACTAACCTCAATAACACTTTCCGTGGTTTCGCCCTATACCAGCATGACCTTATGTTGGAACAAGTACTAACCTCAATAACACTTTCCATGGAATCGCCCTATACCAGCATGACCTTAAGTAGGAACATATACTAACCACAGTAACACTTTCCGTGGAAGCGCCCTATACCAGCATGACCTTATGTAGGATCAAGTACTAACCACAGTAACACTTTCCGTGGAATCGCCCTATACCAGCATGAGCTTATGTAGGATCAAGTACTAACCACAGTAACACTTTCCGTGGAATCGCCCTATACCAGCATGACCTTATGTAGGAACAAGTACTAACCACAGTAACACTTTCCGTGGAATCGCCCTATACCAGCATGACCTTAAGTGGGAACATGTTCTAACCACAGTAACACTTTCCGTGGAATCGCCCTATACCAGCATGACCATAAGTGGGAACATCTACTAACCACAGTAACACTTTCCGTGGAATCGCGCTATACCAGCATGACCTTATGTAGGAACAAGTACTAACCACAGTAACACTTTCCGTGGAATCGCCCTATACCAGCACGACCTTAAGTGGGAACATGTCCTAACCACAGTAACACTTTCCGTGGAATCGCCCTATACCAGCATGACCTTAAGTGGGAACATATACTAACCACAGTAACACTTTCGGTGGAATCGCCCTATACCAGCAAGAACTTATGTAGGAACAAGTACTAACCACAGTAACACTTTCCGTGGAATCGCCCTATACCAGCATGACCTTAAGTAGGAACAAGTACTAACCACAGTAACACTTTCCGTGGAATCGCCCTATACCAGCATGACCTTATGTAGGATCAAGTACTAACCACAGTAACACTTTCCGTGGAATCGCCCTATACCAGCATGACCTTATGTAGGAACAAGTACTAACCACAGTAACACTTTCCGTGGAAACGCCCTATACCAGCATGACCTTAAGTGGGAACATGTTCTAACCACAGTAACACTTTTCGTGGAATCGCCCTATACCAGCATGACCTTAAGTGGGAACATATACTAACCACAGTAACACTTTCCGTGGAATCGCCCTATACCAGCATGACCTTATGTAGGAACAAGTACTAACCACAGTAACACTTTCCGTGGAATCGCCCTATACCAGCATGACCTTAAGTGGGAACATGTTCTAACCACAGTAACACTTTCCGTGGAATCGCCCTATACCAGCATGACCATAAGTGGGAACATATACTAACCACAGTAACACTTTCCGTGGAATGGCCCTATACCAGCATGACCTTAAGTAGGAACATATACTAACCACAGTAACACTTTCCGTGGAATCGCCCTATACCAGCATGACCTTAAGTAGGAACATGTTCTAACCACAGTAACACTTTCCGTGGAATCGCCCTATACAAGCATGACCTTATGTAGGAACAAGTACTAACCACAATTACACTTTCCGTGGAATCGCCCTATACAAGCATGACCTTAAGTAGGAACAAGTACTAACCACAGTAACACTTTCCGTGGAATCGCCCTATACAAGCATGACCTTAAGTAGGAAAAAGTACTAACCACAGCAACACTTTCCGTGGAATCGCCCTATACCAGCATGACCTTATGTAGGAACAAGTACTAACCTCAATAACACTTTCCGTGGAATCGCCCTATACCAGCATGACCTTATGTAGGAACAAGTACTAACCTCAATAACACTTTCCGTGGAATCGCCCTATACCAGCATGACCTTATGTAGGAACAAGTACTAACCTCAATAACACTTTCCGTGGAATCGCCCTATACCAGCATGACCTTATGTAGGAACAAGTACTAACCTCAATAACACTTTCCATGGAATCGCCCTATACCAGCATGACCTTAAGTAGGAACATATACTAACCACTGTAACACTTTCCGTGGAATCGCCCTATACCAGCATGAAATTAAATAGGAACAAGTACTAACCACAGTAACACTTTCCGTGGAATCGCCGTATACCAGCATGACCTTATGTAGGATCAAGTACTAACCACAGTAACACTTTCCGTGGAATCGCCCTATACCAGCATGACCTTAAGTGGGAACATGTTCTAACCAAAGTAACACTTTCCGTGGAATCGCCATATACCAGCATGACCTTAAGTGGGAACATATACTAACCACAGTAACACTTTCCGTGGAATCGCCCTATACCAGCATGACCTTATGTAGGAACAAGTACTAACCACAGTAACACTTTCCGTGGAAACGCCCTATACCAGCATGACCTTAAGTGGGAACATGTTCTAACCACAGTAACACTTTTCGTGGAATCGCCCTATACCAGCATGACCTTAAGTGGGAACATGTACTAACCACAGTAACACTTTCCGTGGAATCGCCCTATACCAGCATGACCTTAAGTAGGAACATATACTAACCACAGTAACACTTTCCGTGGAATCGCCCTATACCAGTATGACCTTAAGTGGGAACATATACTAACCACAGTAACACTTTCCGTGGAATCGCCCTATACCAGCAAGACCTTATGTAGGAACAAGTACTAACCAGTAACACTTTCCGTGGAATCGCCCTATACCAGCATGACCTTAAGTAGGAACAAGTACTAACCACAGTAACACTTTCCGTGGAATCGCCCTATACCAGCATGACCTTAAGTAGGAACATGTTTTAAACACAGTAACACTTTCCGTGGAATCGCCCTATACCAGCATGACCTTATGTAGGAACAAGTACTAACCTCAATAACACTTTCCGTGGAATCTCCCTATACCAGCATGACCTTATGTAGGAACAAGTACTAACCTCAATAACACTTTCCATGGAATCGCCCTATACCAGCATGACCTTAAGTAGGAACATATACTAACCACAGTAACACTTTCCGTGGAATCGCCCTATACCAGCATGACCTTAAGTAGGAACATATACTAACCACAGTAACACTTTCCGTGGAATCGCCCTATACCAGCATGACCTTAAGTAGGAACATATACTAACCACAGTAACACTTTCCGTGGAATCGCCCTATACCAGCATGACCTTAAGTAGGAACATGTTCTAACCACAGTAACACTTTCCGTGGAATCGCCCTATACAAGCATGACCTTATGTAGGAACAAGTACTAACCTCAATAACACTTTCCATGGAATCGCCCTATACCAGCATGACCTTATGTAGGAACAAGTACTAACCTCAATAACACTTTCCGTGGAATCGCCCTATACCAGCATGACCTTATGTAGGAAAAAGTACTAACCTCAATAACACTTTCCGTGGAATCGCCCTATACCAGCATGACCTTATGTAGGAACAAGTACTAACCTCAATAACACTTTCCGTGGAATCGCCCTATACCAGCATGACCTTATGTAGGAACAAGTACTAACCTCAATAACACTTTCCATGGAATCGCCCTATACCAGCATGACCTTAAGTAGGAACATATACTAACCACTGTAACACTTTCCGTGGAATCGCCCTATACCAGCATGACCTTAAATAGGAACAAGTACTAACCACAGTAACACTTTCCGTGGAATCGCCCTATACCAGCATGACCTTATGTAGGATCAAGTACTAACCACAGTAACACTTTCCGTGGAATCGCCCTATACCAGCATGACCTTAAGTGGGAACATGTTCTAACCACAGTAACACTTTCCGTGGAATCGCCATATACCAGCATGACCTTAAGTGGGAACATATACTAACCACAGTAACACTTTCCGTGGAATCGCCCTATACCAGCATGACCTTATGTAGGAACAAGTACTAACCACAGTAACACTTTCCGTGGAAACGCCCTATACCAGCATGACCTGAAGTGGGAACATGTTCTAACCACAGTAACACTTTTCGTGGAATCGCCCTATACCAGCATGACCTTAAGTGGGAACATATACTAACCACAGTAACACTTTCCGTGGAATCGCCCTATACCAGCATGACCTTAAGTAGGAACAAGTACTAACCACAGTAACACTTTCCGTGGAATCGCCCTATACCAGCATGACCTTAAGTAGGAACATGTTTTAACCACAGTAACACTTTCCGTGGAATCGCCCTATACCAGCATGACCTTATGTAGGAACAAGTACTAACCTCAATAACACTTTCCGTGGAATCACCCTATACCAGCATGACCTTAAGTGGGAACATATACTAACCACAGTAACACTTTCCGTGGAATCGCCCTATACCAGCAAGACCTTATGTAGGAACAAGTACTAACCACAGTAACACTTTCCGTGGAATCGCCCTATACCAGCATGACCTTAAGTAGGAACAAGTACTAACCACAGTAACACTTTCCGTGGAATCGCCCTATACCAGCATGACCTTAAGTAGGAACATGTTTTAAACACAGTAACACTTTCCGTGGAATCGCCCTATACCAGCATGACCTTATGTAGGAACAAGTACTAACCTCAATAACACTTTCCGTGGAATCTCCCTATACCAGCATGACCTTATGTAGGAACAAGTACTAACCTCAATAACACTTTCCATGGAATCGCCCTATACCAGCATGACCTTAAGTAGGAACATATACTAACCACAGTAACACTTTCCGTGGAATCGCCCTATACCAGCATGACCTTAAGTAGGAACATATACTAACCACAGTAACACTTTCAGTGGAATCGCCCTATACCAGCATGACCTTAAGTAGGAACATATACTAACCACAGTAACACTTTCCGTGGAATCGCCCTATACCAGCATGACCTTAAGTAGGAACATGTTCTAACCACAGTAACACTTTCCGTGGAATCGCCCTATACAAGCATGACCTTATGTAGGAACAAGTACTAACCTCAATAACACTTTCCGTGGAATCGACCTATACCAGCATGACCTTATGTAGGAACAAGTACTAACCTCAATAACACTTTCCGTGGAATCGCCCTATACCAGCATGACCTTATGTAGGAACAAGTACTAACCTCAATAACACTGTCCGTGGAATCGCCCTATACCAGCATGACCTTATGTAGGAACAAGTACTAACCTCAATAACACTTTCCGTGGAATCGCCCTATACCAGCATGACCTTATGTAGGAACAAGTACTAACCTCAATAACACTTTCCATGGAATCGCCCTATACCAGCATGACCATAAGTAGGAACATATACTAACCACAGTAACACTTTCCGTGGAATCGCCCTATACCAGCATGACCTTAAATAGGAACAAGTACTAACCTCAGTAACACTTTCCGTGGAATCGCCCTATACCAGCATGACCTTACGTAGGAACAAGTACTAACCACAGTAACACTTTCCGTGGATTCGCCCTATACCTGCATGACCTTACGTAGGAACAAGTACTAAACACAATAACACTATCCGTGGAATCGCCCTATACAAGCATGACCTTAAGTAGGAACAAGTACTAACCACAGTAACACTTTCCGTGGAATCGCTCTATACAATCATGACCTTAAGTAGGAACAAGTACTAACCACAGTAACACTTTCCGTGGAATCGCCCTATACCAGCATGACCTTATGTAGGAACAAGTACTAACCACAGTAACACTTTCCGTGGAATCGCCCTATACCAGCATGACCTTATGTAGGATCAAGTACTAACCACAGTAACACTTTCCGTGGAATCGCCCTATACCAGCATGACCTTATGTAGGATCAAGTACTAACCACAGTAACACTTTCCGTGGAATCGCCCTATACCAGCATGACCTTAAGTAGGAACATATACTAACCACAGTAACACTTTCCGTGGAATCGCCCTATACCAGCATGACCTTATGTAGGAACAAGTACTAACCACAGTAACACTTTCCGTGGAATCGCCCTATACCAGCATGACCTTAAGTGGGAACATGTTCTAACCACAGTAACACTTTCCGTGGAATCGCCCTATACCAGCATGACCTTAAGTGGGAACATATACTAACCACAGTAACACTTTCCGTGGAATCGCCCTATACCAGCAAGACCTTATGTAGGATCAAGTACTAACCACAGTAACACTTTCCGTGGAATCGCCCTATACCAGCATGACCTTAAGTAGGAACATGTTCTAACCACAGTAACACGGCCAGTTGCTCATAACCCTGGCTAAGATGAATCTTTTACGACAATAATGTTTTGCAGAGATTCTACATTTTGTGGATTGCCATGCTAAAGCGGTATATGTATGTAGGCACATGTGAATATACTGGTAAGAAATATAATGATTGCGTTGTATATTTAGGACTAGTATTTCACGAATCACGTCCCACAGAAATACTCAGGAAAGAAATAATAAAACTGATATATTTTATCTGATACAATGCCAGATACACTTTAATTTATCCGTGGCACAGGATACATGACAAATACTGGTTATAGCATTGCTAAATAAACATGTATTATTTTATGTAAATCTACGCTATGCAAGGCTATAAAATATATGTATCTAGTGTAATGAACACATCATATATTTTATATATGCAACTGTTTTTTCTTTCAAACAAGGCTTGGGCAGGGATTTTCCACTGAAATTGCCCATAGTTCTGACTGTCCTCCAGACATTGGTAAAACATGTATTGGAATAACGTTCTTCACATTGCACGATAACTGTGAAATAGTTGACCATTATTCTTCATTTGACACGGCTCACAAATTAATTAGTATGTGGATGTGGTATTGTTTACGGGTATCCACGTCTAACCGGAAGTATTCGATGCCCCACGGAGAACAATAAACAAGCGCAGTAAAACATGTAGCATCGATGTGAGGGAGCAGTTTATCCAGGGTAGTCTATATATCTATGGAAAAACACGGAGTTAGACCTATTGAAGGTAAACCATAGCCAACAGTGGCTCCTTACGACGTAGATAATTAGAAGATTATTGAAGAAGCAAACAGATGGATCAGTGGCCAGAAAACAAGGTGGTGTGCGAGACAAATGGTGACAGTGGATTCCGTGATAGTACACGTGCTCATGAACAGTCATGGATGAATTATGTTCCCACGAGGAGGCGTTTGAAAGCGACTGTCGGGAACTTCCAATTATCGGTGGCATTCGGAATAGAGCAAAGCTTTAGTATCGTACAGGTCAACATCGTTTGTAACAACCTTGGAGAGCGGAAGTCCAAGGGAATCCTGATGCTCCATGCCATGACAGGCTGTGGTGTAGCTTCACCGGTCTAACGTTCATGTGGTGAGACAGGCATTTGCCACCACTGCGAGGCCACCATTTCCCGAGATAGACGTGGCTAGTCCAGAACTATTTCGCCGTGTAAACAGGTGTCACGACATACACGGGTCGACCACGAACGACTCTGCGACACATAGGTCGTACACTACGTTGCCGTGCTGACGTCGACGCTCTGCGAGTACTCGACTGTGAACAGTGGCGAGAGTTGGGGCTGGACATTTCAAAATAAGAAAGCATTATATGAATCCATGGAATTGACCTTTTAAATTATTTATTTATTTACATATTTCTTACATTTTAGTGCCAATTTCTACTGACTTTTTAATGCATATTTTAACTTTTTTATCAAATCACGCCTGCCATGCAAAAGTTCACATAATAATAATAATAAGTCCACAACTAAAATTGATGTTGATCATTAACATTTGACCTTGAAATTCAAAGTCAAGGACACATAATCTGACATGGAGCCCCCTCTAATCGGAGTTGTAGTGAAATTTTACATATATGGTCCAATTTTCACACTTTTATCCGGAAAATAGCGATTCTTTCCCTTAGACACCCAACTAGAGTAACATCGTAGAGTATAAAATGAAGCCTGCTGCCTGTGAACATTTAGGCGGATAAGCACACATGCATATCTGTAGCTAACATTGCACGTCTGCAACGAATACACAACTCTGCTGCCAGATTGATTCTGCTTCGTCTGCAAAAAGAAAGCCACGCCCCTGTTTGGGGACAGCTCGTTCGCAGAGGCTGCTGTGTCTTTGTGGAACACTAGAGAGTTCTGGAGGTGATGACCAACACTTTCTACTTCTAATACAGGACTGTTTTCTTACCCAACATGTTTTGGAACCAACCAGAGGTGGGAATGTGTTGCATTTAGTGTTCTCTTCTCAAAACGAATTAAATGATAATGTTAATATACATGAACCTTTGGGATCTAGTGATCATAACCAGATCCATTTTAGTATAAAAGTACAATCAGGGAATAATGGTAAAAACTTATGGAGGAAAAACTGTAAGAAAGGTAAATATAAACAGATGAGAAAATATTTAGCACACATAGACTGGACTAACTTAATGAAGGACAAGACAGCAACAGAATGTTGGACCATTTTGAAAGATGAGAATGAGGGCATTATTGAAAGATTTGCCCCCTGAAAAAGCAAGGAAAACGATCTAGGAAGAAACACCTATCAAAAGAAGCTACACGAAAGATTGCCTACAAACAAATTAAGTGGAGTTTAC
>JAHLWY010006391.1:0-7500 GCA_020002185.1 Paraescarpia echinospica | reverse complement strand
GCATGTTAAGTTGTTATGACGGATTGACAGTAGTGGTGCAGGAGTATTACCAACCCTGTACTCAAGAAAGGATACATGTTAAGTTGTTATGACGGATTGACAGTAGTGGTGCAGGAGTATTACCAACCCTGTACTCAACAAAGGATACATATTAAGTTGTTATGACGGATTGACAGTAGTGGTGCAGGAGTATTACCAACCCTGTACTCAAGAAAGGATACATATTAAGTTGTTATGACGGATTGACAGTAGTGGTGCAGGAGTATTACCAACCCTGTACTCAAGAAGGGATACATGTTAAGTTGTTATGACGGATTGATAGTAGTGGTGCAGGAGTATTACCAACCCTGTACTCAACAAATGATACATGTTAAGTTGTTATGACGGATTGACAGTAGTGGTGCAGGAGTATTACCAACCCTGTACTCAACAAAGGATACATATTAAGTTGTTATGACGGATTGACAGTAGTGGTGCAGGAGTATTACCAACCCTGTACTCAACAAAGGATACATGTTAAGTTGTTATGACGGATTGACAGTAGTGGTGCAGGAGTATTACCAACCCTGTACTCAAGAAAGGATACATGTTAAGTTGTTATGACGGATTGACAGTAGTGGTGCAGGAGTATTACCAACCCTGTACTCAAGAAAGGATACATGTTAAGTTGTTATGACGGATTGACAGCAGTGGTGCAGGAGTATTATCAACCCTGTACTCAACAAATGATACATGTTAAGTTGTTATGACGGATTGACAGTAGTGGTGCAGGAGTATTACCAACCCTGTACTCAACAAATGATACATGTTAAGTTGTTATGACGGATTGACAGTAGTGGTGCAGGAGTATTACCAACCCTGTACTCAAGAAAGGATGCATATTAAGTTGTTATGACGGATTGACAGTAGTGGTGCAGGAGTATTACCAACCCTGTACTCAAGAAAGGATACATGTCAAGTTGTATAAAACTACACAGTGGTTACTATAATGTCTGTTCCTGGTAAAGTGTTTTGTAAGATGATACTCACATGAATAGAAGACATCACTGATACACACCTGTCAAATCATCAATTTGGAATACTAAAGAAACAGGGAACACCATCTGTCTGTTATCCTACTTGTTCACCAGATCACAGAAAAGGCAAATGACCACCAGATCCCACTACATTTCAATTGTGTGGACTTCAAGGCCCCATTTCACACAATAACAGGGATGCATTATGGAAGACCTTGCGATCTATTGGGGTCGACCCCAAAATGACATCACTGATTGAGGCCAGGTATGAGAATGACGAACGTGCTGTTATCATCAATGGTCAGTTGGACAAGATGGTTCAAAGTTTAAATAGAACTGAGGCAGGACTGTCTGTTATCACCTATCCTGTTCAATTTGTCTCGATTGGACAGTTTAGTGAACTGATTGGGCGATGTTACACAGGCACCAATTGAGCGTATTGCTGTAATTATTAGTGTCTGGGAAGAACCCGCTCATTGCGTTCCCGAACTATTTCCTAGACCTAATTGTAACCGCATCAAACGCACCGGCGACCACTAACAAGACAACAGTGACTGTCGCAATAACTGACTAGCATTACCACAGCGGCCTCTGCGGCTGTTGGATCTGGCCAGATCTGGTGCAAAACTATGACAAACCACAGGTCACGCATCCCTTACATCGTTCAGTCCGCGTTAAATGATACATATTTAATATCATTGGAACGACAACATAACAATCTTTACGACAGTATAATTTTTTAGAAGTATTCCTTTATTTGACAAACTTGTCGTCCGTGATTTAGCGAAAATGCGCACTAAGAATTTCATGCAGACAGCGGGTCGTGAAGGTACGGTTTTCGCAAACACAGGTCGCGGTAAATCGAAAACACACACTTGTAATCATATTGGGATCGTATGGTTTTTAATCAACCAGTGAGGAGATGTGTTGGTGTTCACTGTCTGTTGATGTTACACAAAATTGATGCCGTCAGAGAAAGGAAAGTTATGATCAGTTGAAGTGTAAACATGTCGGTTTACCTACAACTGTGTATATTATCACCGATATGCAACTTCGTACATCACCGATGCCATTTGTCAGTTTTTCACAATTAAAATTGATTTAAAGTGCTGAAACTAGATTTTGTTCGACGAGGTCGCATCATTTTTGAACAGGATTGCGATAATCAGCCTGCAGTGGAGTCTGCAGACTGCACGTGTCGTGATTGTGCTAGATTTAGTTACGTCTGTGCTACTTTTAGCGCGTTGTCATGGCGAGTCTTAGCGAAGGTCCATGCCTGAGAACGGGTGATCTAAGGCATTATCCAACGGGTGGTCTAAGGCATTATCCAACAGGTGGTCTACGGCATTATCCAACGGGTAATCTAAGGCATTATCCAACGGGTGGTCTAAGGCATTATCCAACGGGTGGTCTAAGGCATTATCCAACGGGTGATCTAAGGCATTATCCAACGAGTGATCTAAGGCATTATCCAACGGGTGATCTAAGGCATTATCCAACGGGTGGTCTAAGGCATTATCCAACGGGTGGTCTAAGGCATTATCCAACGGGTGGTCTAAGGCATTATCCAACGGGTGATCTAAGGCATTATCCAACGGGTGGTCTAAGGCATTATCCAACGGGTGGTCTACGGCATTATCCAACGGGTAATCTAAGGCATTATCCAACGGGTGGTCCAAGACATTATCCAACGGGTGGTCTAAGGCATTATCCAACGGGTGGTCTAAGGCATTATCCAACGGGTGATCTAAGGCATTATCCAACGGGTGGTCTAAGGCATTATCCAACAGGTGGTCTACGGCATTATCCAACGGGTAATCTAAGGCATTATCCAACGGGTGGTCTAAGGCATTATCCAACGGGTGGTCTAAGGCATTATCCAACGGGTGGTCTAAGGCATTATCCAACGGGTGGTCTAAGGCATTATCCAACGGGTGGTCTAAGGCATTATCCAACGGGTGGTCTAAGGCATTATCCAACGGGTGATCTAAGGCATTATCCAACGGGTGATCTAAGGCATTATCCAACGGGTGGTCTAAGGCATTATCCAACGGGTGGTCTAAGGCATTATCCAACGGGTGGTCTAAGGCATTATCCAACAGGTGGTCTAAGGCATTTTCCAACGGGTGATCTAAGGCATTATCCAACGGGTGGTCTAAGGCATTATCCAACGGGTGGTCTAAGGCATTATCCAACGGGTGGTCTAAGGCATTATCCAACGGGTGGTCTAAGGCATTATCCAACGGGTGGTCTAAGGCATTATCCAACGGGTGGTCTAAGGCATTATCCAACGGGTGATCTAAGGCATTATCCAACGGGTGATCTAAGGCATTATCCAACGGGTGGTCTAAGACATTATCCAACGGGTGGTCTAAGGCATTATCCAACGGGTAATCTAAGGCATTATCCAACGGGTGGTCTAAGGCATTATCCAACGTGTGGTCTAAGGCATTATCCAACGGGTGGTCTAAGGCATTATCCAACGGGTGGTCTAAGGCATTATCCAACGGGTGGTCTAAGGCATTATCCAACGGGTGGTCTAAGGCATTATCCAACGGGTGGTCTAAGGCATGGAGCGCTTGCTAATTAATTTAATTAATGTTTTGACTGATTTATAGTTTAACAATTGGAATATTCACAGCAACATAAATACACAATGTTTTAATTAATAACTGTAACTTATTATAGCCATTGCATGGCGACTTATTTAAAAAAAAATTGTAATATTTTGTTTTGGAAATTAAACAAAATCGAACTGTAGTATTTTTGATTTTATGATATGGTACTTGTAAAAAAAAACAAATGCTTTATAATTCCAGACATTACCTTCCATAGTCCATTATACTTTGTATACAATTTTAATTGTATATACAAATTGGGATTCCATATTAAGTATGTTTGCTAATTTGTTATAGTTTTGTTACAAATATTTAGCAAATTGTGGCAATTAAATGTGTCCTAATGAAACAACTTATATGTGCCATGTTGTAAGTGGCATTAAAATGTGAATCACATGCTTTGAACAAAACATATACATACAAATTAGGAATCATCATTCAATATGCAATAGGTTCGATCGCGCATCCGATCGCATGCCCGACCGTGCTTCGTAGCATGTCGGAAAAAATTGAACTGGCAAAAATTTGATCCTGAGTGAGGCCCTGCATACCTTAGTTTTGACATCAGACAGTCATCAGTTATGTTGACGACACAACTCTAATGTCTACCATGTTCAAGATACTACAGCGTGCAGAGGAAGAGCTTCAAGCTCCCTGTCAAAAATGGGGTATGGAAATCGACCTCTTCAAATGCAAAGTAATCGCACTTCTCTGCAGAATAAAGAAATACCTTCCATACCAAGCACGGAAGACGTTTTACAACAGCTACGTTCTACCACACATGGACTATTGCAGCACACTCTGGGGCAATGCAAATTCATCAGAACGCATCTACAAACTACAAAGACGTGCTGCCAGAATCATAACAGACTGAATACAGAGCTCCAAGTGCTCCACTATTGAAACAACTAAACTGGCTGCCACTACCAGAGCGCGTGAAATACAGACAATCTCAATTGGTGTTCAAGGCAGTAATGGGACTGGATCCTGACACCATGTGTGCGCTATTCAAATCTGTCTCGAACGTTTCGACAAGAACAACACGGTCAAATACAAGAGAGGATTTGTATGTTCCAAGAGCACGAACAAACATCTTCAAGAACTCTATAGCTGTTAATGGCACACAAATATGGAATACTTTAAATCCAGAAATAAGAAAATGCAGCTCTCTAAGTGCGTTTAAGAGAGCATATTTGCAGAACGTGTTTAATTAGACAACATGGACAAACAACGTAATGAACATTCTAACACAGTGTTTTTTATTTTATTTATTGATGCTATTTGTTTTACAAATGTTATTTGTGCAATTCTAATTTCTAAATTGTAATATGTATTTAACTACTTTTAAATAATTTGTTTAGCATTTAAATAACATCTACTTGTACTCTAATATTTTACAATCACGACCCTTAGGAAGATAAAATGTATATTTTATAAGGTTATCGTGAATAAACAATGTTTATTATTATTATTAATAACTTCTTCAGACAAGCACATCATCCTAGAAAATGAAGAACTTGAGACTGTAGGAGTTCTGCTTCCTTGGGAGCATAGCACCTTCTACAGAGAGACACGATGACAGACGAATAGCTTTAGCTTCAGCAGCCTTTGGTAGACTCACAGTTAACATAATTCAAACTGAGGCAATAAGAATGAAAGCCAGACTATATGGGGCCCTTATACTGCTAATTTCGTTTGTTCGTAGTTCAGTCCATTCCTTGAAAGGGATGCCTGTTGGTAGGTCTTTCCTGGTGTGGAAATATCCTGGCACACAGATGTATTCGTCCGGTGTGTGTTCCCTAAACCAAGTCTCTGTTATTGTCGCGACATCAGCGCAGTTAAGTTTTAGTACTTGTGCGAGTTATGTTATTTTAGGCCCCAGAGATCTTATGTTGGTGTTTACAAACATGGGTAGATTCCATTTTCCACATGGGACGGCTGCAAGATGGTTCCGGTGTGCACTTGGCGGCTTCGTAAACGTTGTTGGTCTTGTGGATACAACAACACGAATGGGGCGCTGCATGCGAATTCCCCCAAGACACCACTGACGGGTGAGCTGGCGATGTGCCACCCCCGCATTCAATTTACCAAATTCTTTCACCAATTCATGAAAAATTGAAGAGACGAGTACCAAAATATTAAGAAATATTGGTTTCGTTCACATGGAATGACCCTAAAGTTATTCGTGATGCTGTTTAAGCTAATACCATAAGAAAGCAGGTAAAACGGTTGACGTCAACCAGTATGTACCGATATCTAAGGCCCGTATGCCAGAAAGTGGACTAACTTAGTCCCAGGATTAGTTAATCCTGGGATTTGTTAAACCTGGGATTAAGCTAATTCTGGGACTAAGCTAGTCCGTACTCCAGAACATTTTAGATCTGGGATTTACTAATCCTATGATTAAACCCATGTTACTGTTGTTATAAGGGGCCCTCTAGTGGAATTCCCAGGGCATTTCCATCATTTTGGTGGGAAACTACAGGGTCTCATATTTCATGTGGCTGGATGTACTTTAGCATGGCTGTACATAGAGCAGATCAACATGATCATGAGCAGTGACTAGTGGCTACATGTGCATCAACATATCACCTTGATCATGAGCAGTGACTAGGGGCTACATGTGCATCAACAGATCACCTTGCTCATGAGCAGTAACTAGTGGCTACAAGTGCATTGATCATGAGCAGTGACTAGTGGCTACATGTACATCAACAGATCACCTTACTCATGGGCAGTGACTAGTGGCTACATGTGCATCAACAGATCACCTTGACCATGAGCAGTGACTAGTGGCTACATGTGCATCAACAGATCACCTTGACCATGAGCAGTGACTAGTGGCTACATGTGAATCAACAGATCACCTTGATCATGGGCAGTGACTAGTGGCTACATGTACATCAACAGATCACCTTGATCATGAGCAGGGACTAGTGGCTACATGTGCATCAACAGATCACCTTGATCATGAGCAGTGACTAGTGGCTACATGTGCATCAACAGATCACCTTGACCATGAGCAGTGACTAGTGGCTACATGTGCATCAACAGATCACCTTGACCATGAGCAGTGACTAGTGGCTACATGTGCAGATCAACAGATCACTACATGTGCATCATGAGCAGTGACTAGGGGCTACATGTGCATCAACAGATCACCTTGACCATGAGCAGTGACTAGGGGCTACATGTGCATCAACAGATCACCTTGATCATGAGCAGTGACTAGTGGCTACATGTACATCAACAGATCACCTTGATCATGAGCAGTGACTAGTGGCTTCATGTGCATCAACAGATCACCTTGATCATGAGCAGTGACTAGGGGCTACATGTGCATCAACATATCACCTTGATCATGAGCAGTGACTAGTGGCTACATGTACATCAACAGATCACCTTGACCATGAGCAGTGACTAGGGGCTACATGTGCATCAACAGATCACCTTGATCATGAGCAGTGACTAGTGGCTACATGTACATTAACAGATCACCTTGATCATGAGCAGTGACTAGGGGCTACATGTGCATCAACAGATCACCTTGACCATGAGCAGTGACTAGGGGCTACATGTGCATCAACAGATCACCTTGATCATGAGCAGTGACTAGTGGCTACATGTACATCAACAGATCACCTTGATCATGAGCAGTGACTAGTGGCTACATGTGCATCAACAGATCACCTTGATCATGAGCAGTGACTAGGGGCTACATGTGCATCAACAGATCACCTTGATCATGAGCAGTGACTAGTGGCTACATGTACATCAACATATCACCTTGCTCATGAGCAGTGACTAGGGGCTACATGTGCATCAACAGATCACCTTGACCATGAGCAGTGACTAGGGGCTACATG
>JAHLWY010006390.1:0-17613 GCA_020002185.1 Paraescarpia echinospica | reverse complement strand
ATTGTTTGCTCACACACAGCACTTCTACCTCACGCCATTGTTTGCTCACACACAACATTTCTACCTCACGCCATTGTTTGCTCACACACAACACTTCTACCTCACGCCATTGTTTGCTCACACACAACACTTCTACTTCACGCCATTGTTTGCTCACACACAACACTTCTACCTTTCGCCATTGTTTGCTCACACACAACACTTCTACCTCACGCCATTGTTTGCTCACACACAACACTTCTACCTCACGCAATTGTTTGCTCACACACAACACTTCTACCTTTCGCCATTGTTTGCTCACACACAACACTTCTACCTCACGCCATTGTTTGCTCACACACAACACTTCTACCTCACGCCATTGTTTGCTCACACACAACACTTCTACCTCACGCCATTGTCTGCTCACACACAACACTTCTACCTCACGCCATTGTTTGCTCACACACAACACTTCTACCTCACGCCATTGTTTGCTCACACACAACACTTCTACCTCACGCCATTGTTTGCTCACACACAACACTTCTACCTCACGCCATTGTTTGCTCACACACAACACTTCTACCTCACGCCATTGTTTGCTCACACACAACACTTCTACCTCACGCCATTGTTTGCTCACACACAACACTTCTACCTCATGCCATTGTTTGCTCACACACAACACTTCTACCTCACGCCATTGTTTGCTCACACACAACACTTCTACCTCACGCCATTGTTTGCTCACACACAACACTTCTACCTCACGCCATTGTTTGCTCACACACAACACTTCTACCTCACGCCATTGTTTGCTCACACACAACACTTCTACCTCACGCCATTGTTTGCTCACACACAACACTTCTACCTCACGCCATTGTTTGCTCACACACAACACTTCTACCTCACGCCATTGTTTGCTCACACACAACACTTCTACCTCACGCCATTGTTTGCTCACACACAACACTTCTACCTCACGCCATTGTTTGCTCACACACAACACTTCTACCTCACGCCATTGTTTGCTCACACACAACACAACTCTGACATTTCTTTAATCAGAACCCGGACTAGTAATATGTCAGTACCGGGTATATGTAATTATCACAATGTAATATGCACTATATGTTGTGGCCTGGCTGACATACGACGTGTAATTTGGTCACGATGTCTGTCACATGTACACAAAATGCAAACTGACTGCTCTTGTGAAAATGCTGTATCACGTGTTTTTATTGGTTAGAACACAGTTTTATCTTTCCACAAAATATTGGAAAGGGGTAATTTTTGGTGGCCTATCTGATACATATAAATGTATATGCATGTCGAATTATCATTAACTATCAACATATGTGTTATGATGATCACATTGTGGTAATGTTCTTGTTACCTCTCTCTATGGGGTGACTTCCATGCTAGCAACATTAGATGGTGTAATGGGAGTCTTCCAACCTTACCTATAACATTACTTCAATTATTAGACTAAACAATATTTAAGTAGGACAAATAAATTGATCACAAATTAACTGTTCATTGTGTACAATATGAATATTAAAGGAAACACAAGGCAACTTTTTGGGGCCTACGCCTCTAGGAGAAACAAAACTAACCAATAGCAATTGCAATCAATAACATTGATTAACACACAAATGTGCATGTGCCACTGGTTAGATTGCATTAACTCCTTTACGTGTACAGGCCCACAAGAAACGATCCAAGTGTGATCTGACAGCTTTGTCATATAATAGGTTTATCAGTGTAGTTATATACTCAGTTGGACAAATTGTAACGCCAGTCACTGTAACATTAGTCATGCACCGTTCTAAGCGTTTTCACCTTTGATTTTCATTGTAGTAGTTTTCAATTAACGTAATAAAAAATTCAACACAATTAATGTCATGTTTCTAACACATAAATAAGTCATTTGATGTTCAATGTAAATTTTGAGGCGAATGTTGTAACAAAATTCTACCAAATATTTCTATTTTTTGTTGTGTAATGTCAATCACGTTTATTTATGCATCTGTCATTAATTGCTGATAAAAGTAATGTATATTTTCACCACAGCACTTGGTCTAAGCTTGCTACGTACTCAAGTTGATTCATTTGAAAAAATATATCACTTGGAAGATACAGCAACTCAACAGTGACTGCAAATAGATTCTTCATTCGGTGGTTTAATAGAGACAGTTCAGTGGCACTTACCCCAGTCAGTCCAACAGATCCTGCTGGTGCTGTAGTCTATGTCTAGTCCGTAGACAAGTCTCACACCTGTTGACATAATACGTGTGGGTTCACTTCCGTCCAGCCTGGCCTTGTAGATACCATATGGGTCACGTGTTGAAAACAACAGCAACCTGAAACGTTATAGCAATATGATTCATCACAACAATCTTAATGAGGTGCTCCATTATATACCACTTCAATATACTGAGGTTGACATTGGCGTTTTGAGTGATAATTCTAAATATGAAACTATTATAAAACATATCAAAATAAATCAGACTAAATATTTCCTCAGCATTGCCGACTTCACCATTTAACAAGATAAATACAGACATTACACTATTAAACATTATACATAATTATTCAGGTTTAGTCAAAACGATGTCCGTGGGCAAGAGGATAAATTGTCTTTAACCTACACATCAGACATTACACCAATGTCAGACTATGAAACACTGAGCACACAGTGTGAGTGTCTAAATAAAACTATATGTTTATTATAGGAAACATTGTAGCATTGCATGAAAATGTTACCTGTTGTTGAGATCCACAGTCAGACCTTGTGGTCTGCTTGTACAGTTGATGAGTGTTCTTCCCCCACTGCCGTCCAAACTGGTCACAAGTATCTTTTTGTCACTATAGTCTGAGATGTACAGTTTGCCTTCTTCTGGATCAACAGCAAGTCCGTATACCCGTCCAACTGCTGAGAACACAACACACAGGTGACACATTAGTATACATCCTTGTGTCTCTCACAGAGAGTTTATTTATCAAGCAAGCACATCATGTTTCAACTTGATCACCTTCGACTTTTGAACCACATCCTTTGATATGCTACAAAAACAGTATCATCTGCAATAATTATTAGCCACCTGACACTTACCGCTAAACGTTGCATTTCAAATAAATACTACCTTGGCTGGCCAACAAAACCAGTACTTTGCAAAGGTAATATACAGCTGTACATAGATAGGGCGATTCCACCGTTACGTGTGTGACATTCAGACAACTTCTGCAGATCTATGCTAATGTATTGCTGTCTGTTTTAATTGTGATCTTTGTGTTGTTATAAGTGTTGAATAAAAGTTAATGTATGCAACATTTTATTTACAACATTAATTTTCATTGTGACGTACAAAATCATGTGTGTGAGACTTATGAATTTGACCTAGTAATTTGCCGAAATTTACCTAGTAATTGACACAATATAAGATTTATAATTCATACTATAATAACAAAACCTAATAATGTTACTTGATTGCAATAAATTAATCATTTACGTGGATGTTGTAAAATATGTCAATTTCTCAAATGCAGTGCTTAACAAGATTTAACAAGACTGCCACCCAGAGAATTAACTCTAGACGGCAGATGGACAAGGAAACCCTTTGGCTTATCGAGAGTCCAACCCTTTTATCCTTCTGAGGTATGTGTCGATTTTATTTTAATCTTTCAACTTTTATAGATCTATGCTAATGTATTGCAAACTGTTTAAAATGTGATCATAACATTGTTCTATGTTTTGTTTAATAGCTAGTGTATGCAACATTTAATTTTTATCATTATCTATGTGTATCCCGCTCATCTGAGGTATGTGTCGATTTTTTTTTAAAACATATTCACGCTACTAGCACCCACACAATCAGCAGATAATCTGTTCCAATCATTTACAGTCCTTTGTGAAAATGAGAACTTTCTCATATCTAATCTACACTGCTCCTTTACTAATGTAACTTCATGTCCTCTAGTCCTTCTCTCTTTCTTAACTGAAAAAAACATATTTCTGAAATGACTTAGTAATTTACTAAAATTTACCTAGTAATGCACTGTTTACTGAGTTTACATAACAACATGACATGCTTAATGCATACTATATGTATAACATAATTAGGTAGCTGATTATGATAAAACAATAAATTATGTGACATATTTACGTGATTAGAGGAATAGTGACTTATTTTAGGATGAATCCTAGCAAATCAGACATTAAAAAAGGGAATTGAGGGTATATTTTACCATGGGCATAGATGCGGGAACAGGGGGCAACTGCCCCCCTGGAATTTTTCTGAGGGGCAGACGTATGGTTCTACCCCCTCATTAAATGTGAGCATGAATGTTTGTTTTTGTGGCGAGCATCAATGGCGGGTGGAAATGTAAATTTTATGAGACGATTAATGTGCATTTTTGTCGACTGTGAAAGGTGTGTGCAATTGGAGGGTAGACATATTGTTTTCGGGGCCCCCCGTAATAGGCAGCGAAATTTTTTTGTAAAGCATCCCCCCCACCCTTCTTTGTATGTCATAATTTCAGCGGAGAGAAGCTGGAGAAGGTAAATCGACAGCTCAGCATCGTAATATAAAAAAAAAAAAAATTTTAATAGCACTGTCCCCCTGTGATTGTTCGGATGTCATGAGTTCACAGCCGAGACAGTGGAGAAGATCCCCCAGTCTTCTGATGTCACAGTCGAGCCAACCGAGACAGCAACAAGGTGAGGAAAGAAGATATGCGGCGGTGAAAATTGTTCAGTGGTGCTGAAGCTCCGTTAGCCCCCCCAATATTTTGTTCCCGCGTCACTGCCCATGGGTCTCAAATATTGTCAACTATAATTGACCTGATGTGGTGTTGTCCCATTGTAACACATCAGCAATTCAATTATAGTTATTAAAAGTGTGTACAAATATATTGTGTCATGATATACGTAGGTATTAGATTCACAAATGTAACAAGATTTAACAAGATTGCCACCCAGAGAATTAACTCTAGGTGGCAGGTGGACAATGAAGCCCTTTGGCTTATCGAGAGTCCGACCCTTTTATCTATGTGTATCCCGCCCATCTGAGATATGTGTCGATTTTATTTTTAAACATATTCACGCTACTAGCACCCACACAATCAGCAGATAATCTGTTCCATTCATTTACAGTCCCTTGTGAAAATGAAAACTTTCTTATATCTAATCTACTCTGCTCCTTTGCTAATGTAACTTCATGTCCTCTAGTCCTTCTATCTTTCTTAATGAAAAAAAATATTTCTATCAATATTTTCATAACCATTCAATATTTTAAACACGTCTATCTGATCTCCTCTCAATCTCCTGGTCTCTAGTGTTGTTAATCCGCATTTTTTAGGCGTATTTCGTAACTAAGATCCCTCAGTTTTGGTATCATTTTAGTTGCTCTCCTCTGCACTCTTTCTAGCATATCTATGTCCTTCCTGCGATATGGCCTCCACGCTTGAATACAATATTCTAAATGAGGCCTAACTATTGTTTTGTACAGCGGTATTATTAGCTCTTTTTCCTTATATGTTATGTTTCGCCTAATTAATCCAAGGATTTGATTTCCCTTTGAAGCTGCAATTCCGCACTGCTCTGAAACCTTCATATCAGCACTAATGGTTAACCCTAAGTCCTTTTCTTTTACAGTAGTACTTAGTACAGTACCCCCATAGTATATTCTGCCTCTTCGTTCCCATGTCCTGTGTGGAGGCATTTACATTTCCCAAAATTGAACAGCATTTGCCACTTTTCAGACCATTTGATCAACCTGTCAAGATCATCTTGTAAATGCTGTCTATCTCCATCACTTTTAATCCTTCTAAACACTTTTGTATCATCCGCAAATTTCAACACCTTGCTTGTTATTTCATCATCCAAATCGTTGATATATATTAAGAATAATATAGGTCCTAATACTGATCCCTGTGGTACCCCACTCAATACCGATTTCCAGTTTGAAGCCTCCCCATCAACTATTACACGTTGTCTTCTGTCAATCAGCCATTGTTCTATCCAGTTTATTATACCATTTCCTATGCCATGGGCCTTTAGTTTCAGCAGTAATCTTTGATGTGGTACTTTGTCGAAAGCTTTTTGAAAATCTAAGTAGACGATATCTACCGGTGATCCCTCATCTACCCTCTTAGTGATGTCTTCCAAAAAACATAACATATTTGTTAAGCATGACCTCGCTTTAAAAAAACCATGTTGAGATGGGTTAATCAAGTTTTGTTTAACAAGAAAATCCACCATGTGATCTTTAATTAGTATTTATAATAATTTGCAAATCACTGATGTTAAACTCACTGGTCTATAGTTCTCTGACTTGTTTCTCGAACCTTTTTTAAATAACGGTATAATGTTTGTCTCTTTCCATTCTAAAGGAACCACTCCCTCTTCTAATGACAAATCGAAAACTGTTGCAAGCGGTACGGTAATTTGTTCTACAATTTCCAATAGTAGTTTGGGCGGAATCCCATCCACTCCAGGTGATTTATTATCCTTCATAGCCCTTATTTTCTTAGCTACCATTTCCGGGGTTACAATTAATTGTCCTAAATAGTCTGAATCTGCTCCCTTGAACTTAGCCTTTGGTACTGGCAGTGAACTATTATCTTCTCTGGTAAACACTGAACTAAAGTACTCATTCAGGTATTCTGCCATTAAGAATCCCTCTGATATTATATTTCCAGCACGATCTTCTAGAGGGCCGACGTTATCTTGAACTTTCTGTTTGCTTCAAACATACGCATACAAACTCTTGCTGTCATGTTTTATATTACTAGCTAATTGTTGTTCATAGCTTCTCTTTGAATTTCTAATTTCAGCTGTAGCTTGGTTAAGTGCTTCTTTATAACTGTTGTAGACTTCTTCATTTCCAGTACATCTATATGACTTCCACATCATTTGTTTATACTTAATTTTTCTAATGGCTTCTTTCGATAAGTGTTTATTTTTGGACCGTTTCCCTTGTTTTTTGAAGGGTACAAATTTATCGACTATGCACTTAATTTCACTCTTTAATATATTCTAGCATTCTGTTGCTGTCTTATTTTTTAGTGTGTTATTCCAGTCTACCTTTGCTAAATATTTCCTCATGTCCTTATACCTTCCTTTGTGGAAATTTCTCCTATACTGCTTTTTACTAACGTAGCGTTACGTGTATGACACACATATATTTCAAACTTTATACAGTTAAATATTTGTTCATGTCTTTTAAATTTTGGTATTGCAAAAGTATTCATATGTTGATTTAGAAACCAATTAGAGATTTAAAAAACAAAAACATAATTATTTTAGGAAAAAAATTAGTTTTTTGAAAATTGCGATTTGTTAAATTATATATAACTTTTAACAAAAATATTGTTGTGGGTTAAATTTCATTGCATTGTAACCTAGTGTCATCTGAGTATATTTAATTAACTTCTTTAAAAAAACGTCTATATGTTACCCCGGTTGACCAAATGAGTGATAAGTCGGACAAATTGTAACATTGTTTTCTTACATTCTTGTAGAGGTTGGGTAGGGTGCTTTACAGTTAAAAAAATTATGAATGCTACAAAAATTGACGAAGTTATGTAGCACTGAACATGGTAGGGGTAAAAAAATGAAAATGGAGAAAACGGCTGTTGACGTTTTACATTATATATGCAAATGGATTGCATGGAAATATTACATGCATGACATTCAAATTTGGCACACAGTATGTACGTTATGTTGCAATGACACACTGGAAGTACAAATGTGCTGCTACACAAACTTATCAAGTTTTGCCAGATTATGTCTTTATGTGTAAACGAAATGATAACACAACATGACTGTGAAGGTTTTGCATATGCACATGGAAATATTGAGTGTGTGGCATTCAAAGTTGGCTTATACTAGTTATAGTATGCATGTTATTAACGTATAATGCCATCATACACTAGAAATTTGGTGCTTAGCTAATTATATCTCTCAGGGTACAAAAGGTGTATTACATCAGAATGTCTCACCCCAGTGCCTACAATGCCTGAAGCCCACTTAGCACTCACTCTCCCACACTGGGCAATACCAAGATTGACCAACAATAAATTGTTGCCAAGAGTGACCACTCCAGCCAGTGGCTCACTGACCACACACTGACCTAAATTCAGTGCTAGGCTAGCCACCCCAGTGTTCAGAGATAGGGAAATATCCTGTTATAAATAGAGATCAGTGGCTGTTATCAATAGAGATCTGTGCAGGAGGCTTACAGCAGTAGGGAAATAGTAGGACAACTTTGCATTTGGGGGGCCCTGAGGTGCTCTTAGATTGATTCAATCAAATACAGATTTCTTGTGTATAGTGGCAGTACTCTAAGATATGTCTATGCAAAATTTATAGAAAAAGTTGGTGAACGATTTCTGGGATATGGCAGCTAACGGCGGATGGAGAGTGATGGCATAAGTCTGTTGGACTTTCAGCTTCTAAAAATTGCAAAAATAATGTGGTTATTTGAATTTTGAAAATGGTATTATAATAAATTACATAACAAAATACATACCTGTATGCAAAATTGTCATTATTTCCCATAAAAAGTTATAAAATCATAATTGTTAACTTGTTTCATAACAAGGAGATGTAGACGCAGTACATGGGTCAAGATTTATGTATCCTAGTGCAATTATAGCAAGTCACCTCTCAGGCTCACTTTCTGTGGAATCGCCCTGTCTTTCTTGTAATATGGCCTCCACGCTTGTGTACAATATTCTAAATGAGGCCTAACTATTATTTTATACAGCGGTATTATTAGTTCTTTTTCCTCATTTATCCACTTAGTGATGTCTTAAAAAAAAACATAACATATTTGTTAAGCATGACCTCGCTTTTAAAATCCCATGTTGAGATGGGTTTATCAAGTTATGTTTAACAAGAAAATCCACCATGTGTTCTATAATTAGTCTTTCTAATAATTTCCAAATCACCGATGTTAAACTCACTGGTCTATAGATATCTGACTTGTTTCTCGAACCTTTTTTAAATAACGGTATAAAGTTTGCCTCTTTCCATTCTAAAGGATCCACTCCCTCTTGTAATGACAAGTTGAAAACTGTAGTAAGCGGTATGCTGATTTGTTGTACAATTTCCAATATTAGTTTGGGTTGAATCCCATCCACTCCAGGTGATTTATTATCCTTCATAGCCCTTATTTTCTTAGCCACATTAAAATGGCAATTGTAGTTTTTTTAAATACAGGGATTTCCGTAATGCTACAGTCGACATCATCGTCGTCTAAAATATTGCATGTCTTAAGACCATTCCTGATGTCTAACATTTCCGATAATACGTTCACGTTCTATATTGTTACGTTGGACAAACCAGCCTGCCACACACTGCTAATACCACACATAGACGCTTCATACACATTGCATCACATTGACTTAAGTAGTTTGAGCTACAATTTGACCATGGATTTGCAATGGACAACTTAGCAACACTGCTTATAATCGGTGAATTATGGTTCATAGCTTTATGAATGAATTTGGAGAACCTTTGCTTTAAGATTATCAATAATGGCAAACTATCTGATACCAATGCTATAACATCACGGTGTGTTTAAGTGGTGCTAGTCCCCACATATGTGTGTCCACCATAACATATGTGTTTCCACCATAACATATGTGTGTCCATCGTAACATATGTGTCTCCACCATAACATATGTGTCTCCACCATAACATATGTGTCTCCACCATAACATATGTGTCTTCATCATAACATATGTGTCTCCACCATAACATATGTGTGTCCATCATAACATATGTGTCTCCATCATAACATATGTGTGTCCATCATAACATATGTGTGTCCATCATAACATATGTGTCTTCATCATAACATATGTGTCTCCATCATAACATATGTGTGTCCATCATAACATATGTGTGTCCATCATAACATATGTGTGTCCATCAAAACATATGTGTCTTCATCATAACATATGTGTGTCCATCGTAACATATGTGTGTCCATCATAACATATGTGTCTCCATCATAACATATGTGTCTCCATCATAACATATGTGTGTCCATCATAACATATGTGTCTCCATCAAAACATATGTGTCTTCATCATAACATATGTGTGTCCATCATCACATATGTGTCTCCATCATAACATATGTGTCTCCATCATAACATATGTGTGTCCATCATAACATATGTGTGTCCATCATAACATATGTGTCTCCATCATAACATATGTGTGTCCATCATAACATATGTGTCTCTATCAAAACATATGTGTGTCCATCATAACATATGTGTCTCTATCATAACATATGTCTCCATCATAACATATGTGTCTTCATCATAACATATGTGTGTCCATCATAACATATGTGTGTCCATCATAACATGTGTGTTCATCATAACATATGTGTGTCCATCATAACATATGTGTCTCCATCATAACATATGTGTGTCCATCATAACATATGTGTCTGTATCAAAACATATGTGTGTCCATCATAACATATGTGTGTCCATCATAACATATGTGTGCCCATCATAACATATGTGTCTCCATCATAACAATATGTGTCTCCACCATAACATATGTGTCTCCATCATAACATACGTGTGTCCATCATAACATATGTGTGTCCATCATAACATATGTGTGTCCATCATAACATATGTGTCTCCATCATAACATATGTGTGTCCATCATAACATATGTGTCTCCATCATAACATATGTGTCTCCACCATAACATATGTGTCTCCACCATAACATATGTGTCTCCATCATAACATATGTGTCTCCATCATAACATATGTGTCTCCATCATAACATATGTGTGTCCATCATAACATATGTCTCCATCATAACAATATGTGTCTCCATCATAACATATGTGTCTCCATCATAACATATGTGTGTCCATCATAACATATGTGTGTCCATCATAACATATGTGTCTCCACCATAACATATGTGTCTCCATCATAACATATGTGTGTCCATCATAACATATGTGTGTCCATCATAACATATGTGTGTCCATCATAACATATGTGTCTCCATCATAACATATGTGTCTCCACCATAACATATGTGTCTCCATCATAACATATGTGTCTCCACCATAACATATGTGTCTCCATCATAACATATGTGTGTCCATCTTAACATATGTGTGTCCATCATAACATATGTGTGTCCATCATAACATATGTGTCTCCATTATAACATATGTGTGTCCATCGTAACATATGTGTCTCCATCATAACATATGTGTGTCCATCATAACATATGTGTCTCCATCATAACATATGTGTCTCCATTATAACATATGTGTGTCCATCGTAACATATGTGTCTCCATCATAACATATGTGTGTCCATCATAACATATGTGTCTCCATCATAACATATGTGTCTCCACCATAACATATGTGTGTCCATCGTAACATATGTGTCTCCATCATAACATATGTGTGTCCATCATAACATATGTGTCTCCATCATAACATATGTGTCTCCACCATAACATATGTGTGTCCATCATAACATATGTGTCTCCATCATAACATATGTGTGTCCATCATAACATATGTGTCTCCATCATAACATATGTGTCTCCACCATAACATATGTGTGTCCATCGTAACATATGTGTCTCCACCATAACATATGTGTGTCCATCATAACATATGTGTGTCCATCATAACATATGTGTCTCCATTATAACATATGTGTCTCCATCATAACATATGTGTCTCCATCATAATATATGTGTGTCCATCATAACATATGTGTGTCCATCATAACATATGTGTGTCCATCATAACATATGTGTGTCCATCGTAACATATGTGTCTCTATCAAAACATATGTGTCTCCATCATAACATGTGTGTCCATCATAACGTATGTGTGTCCATCATAACGTATGTGTGTCCATCATAACATATGTGTCTCCACCATAACATATATGTCTCCATCATAACATATGTGTGTCCATCATAACATATGTGTGTCCATCATCACATATGTGTGTCCATCATAACATATGTGTCTCCATCATAACATATGTGTCTCCACCATAACATATGTGTCTCCATCATAACATATGTGTCTCCACCATAACATATGTGTCTCCATCATAACATATGTGTGTCCATCTTAACATATGTGTGTCCATCATAACATATGTGTGTCCATCATAACATATGTGTCTCCATCATAACATATGTGTCTCCATCATAACATATGTGTCTCCACCATAACATATATGTCTCCACCATAACATATGTCTCCATCATAAAATACATGTGTCCATCATAACATATGTGTCTCCATCACACACAATATGTGTCTCCATCATAACATATGTGTCTCCACCATAACATATATTTCTCCACCATAACATATGTCTCCATCATAACATACGTGTGTCAATCATAACATATGTGTGTCCATCATAACATATGTGTGCCCATCATAACATATGTGTCTCCATCATAACAATATGTGTCTCCACCATAACATATGTGTCTCCATCATAACATACGTGTGTCCATCATAACATATGTGTGTCCATCATAACATATGTGTGTCCATCATAACATATGTGTCTCCATCATAACATATGTGTGTCCATCATAACATATGTGTGTCCATCATAACATATGTGTCTCCATCATAACATATGTGTCTCCACCATAACATATGTGTCTCCACCATAACATATGTGTCTCCGTCATAACATATGTGTCTCCATCATAACATATGAGTCTCCATCATAACATATGTGTGTCCATCATAACATATGTGTGTCCATCATAACATATGTGTCTCCATCATAACATATGTGTCTCCATCATAACGTATGTGTGTCCATCATAACGTATGTGTGTCCATCATAACATATGTGTCTCCACCGTAACATATATGTCTCCATCATAACATATGTGTGTCCATCATAACATATGTGTGTCCATCATAACATATGTGTCTCCACCATAACATATGTGTCTCCATCATAACAATATGTGTCTCCATCATAATATATGTGTCTCCACCATAACATATGTGTCTCCATCATAACATATGTGTCTCCATCATAACAAATGTGTCTCCACCATAACATATGTGTCTCCACCATAACATATATGTCTCCACCATAACATATCTCTCCATCATAACATACGTGTGTCCATCATAACATATGTGTCTCCATCACACACAATATGTGACTCCATCATAACATGTGTCTCCACCACAACATATATTTCTCCACCATAACATATGTCTCCATCATAACATACGTGTGTCCATCATAACATATGTGTGTCCATCATAACATATGTGTGTCCATCATAACATATGTGTCTCCATCATAACATATGTGCCTCCATCATAACATACGTGTCTCCATCATAACATATGCGTGTCCATCATAACATATGTGTCTCCATCATAACATACGTGTGTCCATCATAACATATGTGTCTCCATCATAACATATGTGTCTCCATCATAACATATGCGTGTCCATCATAACATATGTGTCTCCATCATAACATACGTGTCTCCATCATAACATACGTGTCTCCATCATAACATATGCGTGTCCATCATAACATATGTGTCTCCATCATAACATACGTGTGTCCATCATAACATATGTGTCTCCATCATAACATATGTGTCTCCATCATAACATATGCGTGTCCATCATAACATATGTGTCTCCATCATAACATACGTGTCTCCATCATAACATACGTGTCTCCATCATAACATATGCGTGTCCATCATAACATATGTGTCTCCATCATAACATACGTGTGTCCATCATAACATATGTGTCTCCATCATAACATATGTGTCTCCATCATAACATATATGTGTCCATCATAACATATGTGTGTCCATCATAACATGTGTCTCCATCATAACATATGTGTCTCCATCATAACATGTGTGTCCACCATAACATATGTGTCTCCATCATAACATATATGTCTCCATCATAACATATGTGTGTCCATCATAACATATGTGTCTCCATCATAACATATGTGTCACCACCATAACATATGTGTCTCCATCATCACATATGTGTGTCCATCATAACATATGTGTGTCCATCGTAACATATGTGTGTCCATCTTAACATATGTGTGTCCATCATAACATATGTGTCTCCACCATAACATATGTGTGTCCATCATAACATATGTGTGTCCATCGTAACATATGTGTGTCCACCATAACATATGTGTGTCCATCATAACATATGTGTGTCCATCATAACATATGTGTGTCCACCATAACATATGTGTGTCCATCATAACATATGTGTGTCCATCATAACATATGTGTCTCCACCATAACATATGTGTCTCCATCATAACATGTGTGTCCATCATAACATATGTGTGTCCATCATAACATATGTGTGTCCATCGTAACATATGTGTGTCCACCGTAACATATGTGTATCCATCGTAACATATGTGTCTCCATCATAACATATGTGTCTCCATCATAACATGTGTGTCCATCATAACATATGTGTGTCCATCATAACATATGTGTGTCTATCGTAACATATGTGTGTCCACCATAACATGTGTCTCCATCATAACAATATGTGTCTCCATCATAACATATGTGTCTCCATCATAACATATGTGTCTCCATCATAACATATGTCTCCATCATAACATATGTGTTTCCATCATAACAATATGTCTCCATCATAACATATGTGTCTCCATCATAACATATGTGTCTCCACCATAACATATGTCTCCATCATAACATATGTGTCTCCATCATAACATATGTGTCTACATCATAACATATGTGTCTCCACCATAACAAATATGTCTCCACCATAACATATGTCTCCATCATAACATACGTGTGTCCATCATAACATATGTGTCTCCATCACACACAATATGTGTCTCCATCATAACATATGTGTCTCCATCATAACATATGTGTCTCCACCATAACATATGTCTCCATCATAACATATGTGTCTCCATCATAACATATGTGTCTTCATCATAACATATGTGTCTCCATCATAACATATGTGTCTCCATCATAACATATGTGTCTCCATCATAACATATGTGTGTCCATCATAACATATATGCCTCCATCATAACATATGTGTCACCATCATAACATATGTGTGTCCATCATAACATATGTGTCTCCATCATAACATATGTGTCTCCATCATAACATATGTGCAGTGAGAAGTGGACATATTTGGTTTGAATCCAAATTGCAAATGCGATGTTGCAAGCGCACTTTGTTCCTTAGATAGTACAACAACATCAAACAGTCTGGCAACAATGCTGCCAAGAGTAATAGCTCTACAAGTGTCGGATGTACTTACTAATTGTCTCTTGTTTCTTGGTATAGGAACCATAGTCCCACCTAACATTGAGTCGGGGCTAAAACCATGTATCAACATACTGTTAAAAACTAATGCTAACAGCACAAAGAGTATTTTCGGACCATGTATAATATGATCAGAATTGAGACCCTCTTTACCATCGGACATACTCAGCTTCAGTCGCTGGACACCTTCGATAACCTCATCAACTGATATAACATATGCAATATTTTCTTTAATCTGCTTGTTTATCTCCGTATTTATAGCACTCATGTCATCAACATTATATGACACTGTTGTAGAGGTGATTATATTTATAGCACTCATGTCATCAACATCATATGACACTGTTGTAGAGGTGATTATATTTATAGCACTCATGTCATCAACATCACATGACACTGTTGTAGAGGTGATTATATTTATAACACTCATGTCATCAACATCATATGACACTGTTGTAGAGGTGATTATAATTATAGCACTCATGTCATCAACATCACATGACACTGTTGTAGTGGTGATTATATTTATAGCACTCATGTCATCAACATCACATGACACTGTTGTAGTGGTGATTATATTTATAGCACTCATGTCATCAACATCATATGACACTGTTGTAGAGGTGATTATATGTATAGCACTCATGTCATCAACATCACATGACACTGTTGTAGAGGTGATTATATTTATAGCACTCATGTCATCAACATCATATGACACTGTTGTAGAGGTGATTATATTTATAGCACTCATGTCATCAACATCATATGACACTGTTCTAGAGGTGATTATATTTATAGCACTCATGTCATCAACATCATATGACATTGTTCTAGAGGTGATTATATTTATAGCACTCATGTCATCAACATCATATGACACTGTTGTAGAGGTGATCATATTTATAGCACTCATGTCATCAACATCACATGACACTGTTGTAGAGGTGATTATATTTATAGCACTCATGTCATCAACATCATGACACTGTTCTAGAGGTGATTATATTTATAGCACTCATGTCATCAACATCACATGACACTGTTGTAGAGGTGATTATATTTATCGGAAAAAATGTGTGCTATTTCTTCATCACCTACCACACCATCACTACTTGAAGGCAAGAATTTATTTCTGCCCTTTATCCGGCGTAACTGACCACAAGTCCCGGTTTCTTTTTTCACTAATGGCTTCGGCCATCTTATTTGTACGAATTCTGTCATCCTCTCTCATAATATGTCTAACAGCCCTATGACACCGAGCTCTAGTTATACATCTCATTTCTGTAATGTCACCCTGATGAGGCTTTCCCACTGCTCGCCACTGTCGATGCCAGAAAATAGCCTCCTGTTTCAACTTGTTTTGACCACCCAGAAAGTTTCCTTCCGCCACCAGTTGAATTAAGGTTGTTTTTAGGACAGGTGGTAGGTATACATTCCGATGATTCTATGCACATATTAAATATATCATTGTATACTCTAGATAATTCGTTCTCATGTTGTTTACACATTACATACTTACACAGCAAAGTCTCTTTGTCGTATTGTAACATGGAGAGTTTATACTCAAGATCTCTACTGTATTGGTTAATGAGTTTTGTACTGGCTTTATGCCATGCTAGTTTGTGACAATAGTTCCTTTGGAATATGTGGTCTACATTTATATCTAACCTGACTTTAAGTGGTACATGGTCAGAAAACAACAAGTTGTCTGTAGTAGAACATTCGAGCACCTTCTGTCCTAAATTGGCCGTGGTTAAAAAATGATCAATTCTGGAGGTAAAACCGTTTGGCCTTACATAAGTATATGGCACTTGCGCATCAGGGGCATCTATACATACCGTAAGATCAAAATCCAATATAACATTCCTTAATGCATGTGCATGAGGCATATTCCTAGTCAAATCTAACGTGAGCGGGGTTGTAAGTGTGTATTCATGTCACCCCGTATATAACGTGAGCGGGGTTGTAAGTGTGTATTCATGTCACCCCGTATATAACGTGAGCGGGGTTGTGTGTATTCATGTCACCCCCGTATATAACGTGAGCGGGGTTGTAAGTGTGTATTCATGTCACCCCCGTATATAACGTGAGCGGGGTTGTAAGTGTTTATTCATGTCACCCCCGTATATAACGTGAGCGGGGTTGTAAGTGTGTATTCATGTCACCCCGTATATAACGTGAGCGGGGTTGTAAGTGTGTATTCATGTCACCCCGTATATAACG
>JAHLWY010006389.1:15000-22314 GCA_020002185.1 Paraescarpia echinospica | reverse complement strand
GCCAGCCTGCCAGCCAGCTGGACAGGCGGAAAGACAGACATACATAGACAGGCAGCCAGCCTGCCAGCCTGCCAGCCAGCTGGACAGACGGACAGACAGACATGCATATGTCAACATAATAATTTTTTTCTCAAAACTTTTATCTTTAAAACATTATGTTGACGTGTTTATGCACATGTAGCCCCTAGTCACTGCTCATGGTCAAGGTGATCTGTTTATGCACATGTAGCCCCTAGTCACTGCTCATGGTCAAGGTGATCTGTTGATGCACATGTAGCCCCTAGTCACTGCTCATGGTCAAGGTGATCTGTTGATGCACATGTAGCCCCTAGTCACTGCTCATGGTCAAGGTGATCTGTTGATGCACATGTAGCCACTAGTCACTGCTCATGATCAAGGTGATCTGTTGATGCACATGTAGCCACTAGTTACTGCTCATGGTCAAGGTGATCTGTTGATGCACATGTAGCCACTTGTCACTGCTCATGATCAAGGTGATCTGTTGATGTACATGTAGCCACTAGTCACTGCTCATGGTCAAGGTGATCTGTTGATGCACATGTAGCCACTAGTCACTGCCCATGAGCAAGGTGATCTGTTGATGCACAGGTAGCCACTAGTCACTGCTCATGGTCAAGGTGATCTGTTGATGCACATGTAGCCACTAATCACTGCCCATGAGCAAGGTGATCTGTTGATGTACATGTAGCCACTAGTTACTGCTCATGATCAAGGTGATCTGTTGATGTACATGTAGCCCCTAGTCACTGCCCATGAGCAAGGTGATCTGTTGATGCACGTGTAGCCCCTAGTCACTGCTCATGATCAAGGTGATCTGTTGATGCACATGTAGCCCCTAGACACTGCGCATGATCAAGGTGATCTGTTGATGCACATGTAGCCACTAGTCACTGCTCATGATCAAGGTGATCTGTTGATGCACATGTAGCCACTAGTCACTGCTCATGGTCAAGGTGATCTGTTGATGCACATGTAGCCACTAGTCACTGCCCATGGTCAAGGTGATCTGTTGATGCACATGTAGCCACTAGTCACTGCTCATGGTCAAGGTCAAGGTGATCTGTTGATGCACATGTAGCCACTAGTCACTGCTCATGGTCAAGGTGATCTGTTGATGCACATGTAGCCACTAGTCACTGCTCATGGTCAAGGTGATCTTTTGATGCACATGTAGCCCCTAGTCACATGTAGCCACTAGTTACTGCTCATGGTCAAGGTGATCTGTTGATGCACATGTAGCCACTAGTCACTGCTCATGATCAAGGTGATCTGTTGATGCACATGTAGCCCCTAGTCACTGCTCATGATCAAGGTGATCTGTTGATGCACATGTAGCCACTAGTCACTGCTCATGGTCAAGGTGATCATGTACATGTAGCCACTGATCTGTTGATGCACATGTAGCCACTAGTCACTGCTCATGATCAAGGTGATCTGTTGATACACATGTAGCCACTAGTCACTGCTCATGATGAAGGTGATCTGTTGATGCACATGTAGCCCCTAGTCACTGTTCATGGTCAAGGTGATCTGTTGATGCACATGTAGCCACTAGTCACTGCTCATGGTCAAGGTGATCTGTTGATGCACATGTAGCCACTAGTCACTGCTGCATGATCAAGGTGATCTGTTGATGCACATGTAGCCACTAGTCACTGCTCATGATCAAGGTGATCTGTTGATGCACATGTAGCCACTAGTCACTGCTCATGATCAAGGTGATCTGTTGATGCACATGTAGCCACTAGTCACTGCTCATGATCAAGGTGATCTGTTGATGCACATGTAGCCACTAGTCACTGCTCATGGTCAAGGTGATCTGTTGATGCACATGTAGCCACTAGTCACTGCCCATGATCAAGGTGATATGTTGATGCACATGTAGCCACTAGTCACTGCTCATGATCAAGGTGATCTGTTGATGCACATGTAGCCACTTGCCACTGCCCATGGTCAAGGTGATCTGTTGATGCACATGTAGCCACTAGTCACTGCTCATGATCAAGGTGATCTGTTGATGTACATGTAGCCACTAGTCACTGCTCATGATCAAGGTGATCTGTTGATGCACATGTAGCCACTAGTCACTGCTCATGATCAAGGTGATCTGTTGATACACATGTAGCCACTAGTCACTGCTCATGATGAAGGTGATATGTTGATGCACATGTAGCCCCTAGTCACTGTTCATGGTCAAGGTGATCTGTTGATGCACATGTAACCACTAGTCACTGCTCATGGTCAAGGTGATCTGTTGATGCACATGTAGCCACTAGTCACTGCCCATGATCAAGGTGATCTGTTGATGCACATGTAGCCACTAGTCACTGCTCATGGTCAAGGTGATCTGTTGATGCACATGTAGCCACTAGTCACTGCCCATGATCAAGGTGATCTGTTGATGCACATGTAGCCACTAGTCACTGCTTATGATCAAGGTGATCTGTTGATGCACATGTAGCCACTTGTCACTGCCCATGGTCAAGGTGATCTGTTGATGCACATGTAGCCACTAGTCACTGCTCATGATCAAGGTGATCTGTTGATGTACATGTAGCCACTAGTCACTGCTCATGATCAAGGTGATCTGTTGATGTACATGTAGCCACTAGTCACTGCTCATGATCAAGGTGATCTGTTGATGCACATGTAGCCACTAGTCACTGCTCATGATCAAGGTGATCTGTTGATACACATGTAGCCACTAGTCACTGCTCATGATGAAGGTGATCTGTTGATGCACATGTAGCCCCTAGTCACTGTTCATGGTCAAGGTGATCTGTTGATGCACATGTAGCCACTAGTCACTGCTCATGGTCAAGGTGATCTGTTGATGCACATGTAGCCACTAGTCACTGCTCATGGTCAAGGTGATATGTTGATGCACATGTAGCCACTAGTCACTGCTCATGGTCAAGGTGATCTGTTGATGCACATGTAGCCACTAGTCACTGCCCATGGTCAAGGTGATCTGTTGATACACATGTAGCCACTAGTCACTGCCCATGGTCAAGGTGATCTGTTGATGCACATGTAGCCACTAGTCACTGCTCATGGTCAAGGTGATCTGTTGATGCACATGTAGCCCCTAGTCACTGTTCATGGTCAAGGTGATCTGTTGATGCACATGTAGCCACTAGTTACTGCTCATGGTCAAGGTGAACTGTTGATGCACATGTAGCCCCTAGTCACTGCTCATGATCAAGGTGATCTGTTGATGCACATGTAGCTACTAGTTACTGCTCATGGTCAAGGTGATCTGTTGATGCACATGTAGCCACTAGTTACTGCCCATGAGCAAGGTGATCTGTTGATGCACATGTAGCCACTAGTCACTGCTCATGAGCAAGGTGATCTGTTGATGCACATGTAGCCACTAGTCACTGCTCATGGTCAAAGTGATATGTTGATGCACATGTAGCCCCTAGTCACTGCTCATGATCAAGGTGATCTGTTGATGCACATGTAGCCACTAGTCACTGCTCATGATCAAGGTGATCTGTTGATGCACATGTAGCCCCTAGTCACTGCTCATGGTCAAGGTGATCTGTTAATGCACATGTAGCCCCTAGTCACTGCTCATGGTCAAGGTGATCTGTTGATGCACATGTAGCCCCTGGTCACTGCTCATGGTCAAGGTGATCTGTTAATGCACATGTAGCCCCTAGTCACTGCTCATGGTCAAGGTGATCTGTTGATGCACATGTAGCCCCTAGTCACTGCTCATGGTCAAGGTGATCTGTTGATGCACATGTAGCCACTAGTCACTGCCCATGGTCAAGGTGATATGTTGATGCACATGTAGCCACTAGCCACTGCTCATGGTCAAGGTGATCTGTTGATGCACATGTAGCCATTAATCACTGCCCATGAGCAAGATGATCTGTTGATGCACATGTAGCCCCTAGTCACTGCTCATGATCAAGGTGATCTGTTGATGAACATGTAGCCACTAGTCACTGCCCATGAGCAAGGTGATCTGTTGATGCACATGTAGCCACTAGTCACTGCCCATGAGCAAGGTGATCTGTTGATGCACATGTAGCCACTAGTCACTGCTCATGATCAAGGTGATCTGCTCTATGTACAGCCATGCTAAAGTACATCCAGCCTCGTGAATTATGAGACCCTGTAGTTTCCCACCAAAATGATGGAAATGCCCTGGGAATTCCACTAGAGGGCCCCTTATAACAACAGTAACATGGGTTTAATCATAGGATTAGTAAATCCCAGATCTAAAATGTTCTGGCGTACGGACTAGCTTAGTCCCAGAATTAGCTTAATCCCAGGTTTAACAAATCCCAGGATTAACTAATCCTGGGACTAAGTTAGTCCACTTTCTGGCATACAGGCCTTAGATATCGGTACATACTGGTTGACGTCAACCGTTTTACCTGCTTTCTTATGGTATTAGCTTAAACATCATCACGAATAGCTTTAGGGTCATTCCATGTGAACGAAACCAATATTTCTTAATTTTTTGGTACTCGTCTCTTAAATTTTTCATGAATTGGTGAAAGAATTTGGTAAATTGAATGCAGGGGTGGCACATCGCCAGTTCACCCGGAATTCGCATGCAGCGCCCCATTCGTGTTGTTGTATCCGCAAGACCAACAACGTTTACGAAGCCGCCAAGTGCACACCGGAACCATCTTGCAGCCGTCCCATGTGGAAAATGGAATCTACCCATGTTTATAAACACCAACATAAGATCTCTGGGGCCTAAAATAACATAACTTGCACAAGTACTAAAACTTAACTGCGCTGATGTCGCGACAATAACAGAGACTTGGTTTAGGGAAGACACACCGGAGGAATACATATGTGTGCCAGGATATTTCCACACCAGGAAAGACCTACCAACAGGCATCCCTTTCAAGGAATGGACAGAACTACGAACAAACGAAATTAGCAGTATAAGGGCCCCATATAGTCTGGCTTTCATTCTTATTGCCTCAGTTTGAATTATGTTAACTGTGAGTCTACCAAAGGCTGCTGAAGCTAAAGCTATTCGTCTGTCATCGTGTCTCTCTGTAGAAGGTGCTATGCTCCCAAGGAAGCAGAACTCTCCTACAGTCTCGAGTTCTTCATTTTCTAGGATGATGTGCTTGTCTGAAGAAGTGATTAATAATAATAATAAACATTGTTTATTCACGATAACCTTATAAAATATACATTTTATCTTCCTAAGGGTCGTGATTGTAAAATATTAGAGTACAAGTAAATGTTATTTAAATGCTAATTTTTTTTTTTTAAATAGTTAAGATATACTTAAATACATATTATAATTTAGAAATTAGAATTGCATAAATAACATTTGTAAAACATATAGCATCAATAAATAAAATAAAAAACGCTGTGTTAGAATGTTCATTACGTTGTTTGTTCATGTTGTCTAATTAAACACGTTCTGCAAATATGCTCTCTTAAATGCACTTAGAGAGCTGCATTTTCTTATTTCTGGATTTAAAGTATTCCATATTTGTGCGCCATTAAGAGCTATAGAGTTCTTGAAGATGTTTGTTCGTGCTCTTGGAACATACAAATCCTCTCTTGTATTTGACCGTGTTGTTCTTGTCGAAACGTTCAAGACAGATTTGAATATTGCACACATGTAGTCAGGAGCCAGTCCCTTTACTGCCTTGAACACCAATTGAGATTGTCTGTATTTCACGCGCTCTGGTAGTGGCAGCCAGTTTAGTTGTTTCAATAGTGGAGCACTTGGAGCTCTGTATTCAGAGTCTGTTATGATTCTGGCAGCATGTCTTTGTAGTCTACAAAGATGCGTTCTGATGAATTTGCATTGCCCCAGAGTGCTGCAATAGTCCATGTGTGGTAGAACGTAGCTGTTGTAAAACGTCTTCCGTGCTTGGTATGAAAGGTATTTCTTTATTCTGCAGAGAAGTGCGATTACTTTGCATTTGAAGAGGTCGATTTCCATACCCCATTTTTGACAGGGAGCTTGAAGCTCTTCCTCTGCACGCTGTAGTATCTTGAACATGGTAGACATTAGAGTTGTGTCGTCAGCATAACTGATGACTGTCTGATGTCAAAACTAAGGTATGCAGGGCCTCACTCAGGTTCAAATTTTTGCCAATTCTATTTTTTCTGACATGCTACGAAGCACGGTCGGGCATGCGATCGGATGCGCGATCGAACGTATTGCATATTGAATGATGATTCCTAATTTGTATGTATATGTTTTGTTCAAAGCAAGTGATTCACATTTTAATGCCACTTACAACATGGCACATATAAGTTGTTTCATTAGGACACATTTTATTGCCACAATTTGCTAAATATTTGTAACAAAACTAAAAAAAATTAGCAAACATACTTAATATGGAATCCCAATTTGTATATACAATTAAAATTGTATACAAAGTATAATGGACTATGGAAGGTAATGTCTGGAATTATAAAGCATTCGATTTTTTTTTGTACAAGTACCATATCATGATATCAAAAATACTACAGTTCGATTTTGTTTAATTTCCAAAACAAAATACATAACGTGTATTACATTGACAATTTTTTTTTAAATACGTCGCCATGCAATGTTTATAATAAGTTACAGTTATTAATTAAAACATTGTGTATTCATGTTGCTGTGAATATTCCAATTGTTAAACGATAAATCAGTCAAAACATTAATTAAATTAATTAGCAAGCGCTCCATGCCTTAGACCACCCGTTGGATAATGCCTTAGACCACCCGTTGGATAATGCCTTAGACCACCCGTTGGATAATGCCTTAGACCACCCCTGTTGGATAATGCCTTAGACCACCCGTTCTCAGGCATGGACCTTCGCTAAGACTCGCCATGACAACGCGCTATAAGTAGCGCAGGCGTAACTAAATCTAGCACAATCACTTCACGTGCAGCCTGCAGGCTCCACTGCAGGCTGATTATCGCAATCCTGTTAAAAAATGATGCGACCTCGTCGAACAAAATCTAGTTTCAGCACTTTAAATCAATTTTAATTGTGAAAAACTGACAAATGGCATCGGTGATGTACGAAGTTGCATATCGGTGATAATATATACAGTTGTAGGTAAACCGACATGTTTACACTTCAACTGATCATAACTTTCCTTTCTCTGACGGCATCAATTTTGTGTAACATCAACAGACAGTGAACACCAACACATCTCCTCACTGGTTGATTAAAAACCATACGATCCCAATATGATTACAAGTGTGGGTTTTCGATTTGCCGCGACCTGTGTTTGCGAAAACCGTACCTTCACGACCCGCTGTCTGCATGAAATTCTTAGTGCGCATTTTCGCT
>JAHLWY010006389.1:0-10000 GCA_020002185.1 Paraescarpia echinospica | reverse complement strand
CAGCCTGTCATGGCATGGAGCATCAGGATTCCCTTGGCCTTCCGCTCTCCAAGGTTGTTACAAACGATGTTGACCTGTACGATACTAAAGCTTTGCCCTATTCCGAATGCCACCGATAATTGGACGTTCCTGACAGTCGCTTTCAAACGCCTCCTCGTGGGAACATAACTCATCCATGACTGTTCATGAGCACGTGTACTATCACGGAATCCACTGTCACCATTTGTCATGCACACCACCTTGTTTCTTGGCCACTGCTCCATCTGTTTGCTTCTTCAATAATCTTGAATAGGTCTAACTCCGTGTTTTTCCATACATATATAGAATACCCTGGATAAACCGCTCCCCGACATCGATGCTACATGTTTTACTGCGCTTGTTTTTTTTCCGAATACTTCCGGTTAGACGTGGATACCCGTAAACGATAGCACATCCACATACTAATTAATTTGTGAGCCGTGTCAAATGAAGAATAATGGTCAACTATTACACAGTTATCGTGCAATGTGAAGACCGTTATTCCAATACATGTTTTACCAATGTCTGGAGGACAGTCAGAACTATGGGCAATTTCAATAATACATGTTTGTTTAGCAATGCTATAACCAGTATTTGTCATGTATCCTGTGCCACGGATAAATTAAAGTGGATCTGGCATTGTATCAGTAAAATATATCAGTTTTATTATATCTTTCCTGAGTATTTCTGTGGACGTGCTTCGGGAAATACTAGTCCTAAATATACAAGGCAATCATTATATTTCTTATCAGTATATTCACATGTGCCTACATACATATACCGCGTTAGCATGGCAATCCACAAAATGTAGAATCTCTGCAAAACATTATTGTCGCAAAGACTCATCTTAGCCGGGGTTATGAGCAACTGGCCGTGTTACTGTGGTTAGTACATGTTCCTACTTAAGGTCATGCTGGTATAGGGCGATTCCACGGAAAGTGTTATTGAGGTTAGTACTTGTTCCTACATAAGGTCATGCTGGTATAGGGCGATTACAGAGAAAGTGTTATTGTGGTTAGTACTTGTTCCTACATAAGGTCATGCTGGCATAGGGCGATTCCACAGAAAGTGTTACTGTGGTTAGTACTTGTTCCTACATAAGGTCATGCTGGCATAGGGCGATTCCACAGAAAGTGTTACTGTGGTTAGTACTTGTTCCTACATAAGGTCATGCTGGTATAGGGCGATTCCACAGAAAGTGTTACTGTGGTTAGTACTTGTTCCTACATAAGGTCATGCTGGCATAGGGCGATTCCACAGAAAGTGTTACTGTGGCTAGTACTTGTTCCTACATAAGGTCATGCTGGCATAGGGCGATTCCACAGAAAGTGTTACTGTGGTTAGTACTTGTTCCTACATAAGGTCATGCTGGTATAGGGCGATTCCACGGAAAGTGTTACTGTGGTTAGTACTTGTTCCTACATAAGGTCATGCTGGTATAGGGCTTTTCCACAGAAAGTGTTACTGCGGCTAGTACTTGTTCCTACATAAGGTCATGCTGGTATAGGGCGATTCCACGGAAAGTGTTACTGTGGTTAGTACATGTTCCTACATAAGGTCATGGTGGTATAGGGCGATTCCACGGAAAGTGTTACTGTGGTTAGTACATGTTCCTACATAAGGTCATGCTGGTATAGGGCGATTCCATGGAAAGTGTTACTGTGGTTAGTACTTGTTCCTACATAAGGTCATGCTGGTATAGGGCGATTCCACGGGAAGTGTTACTGTGGTTAGTACATGTTCCTACATAAGGTCATGGTGTTATAGGGCGATTCCACGGAAAGTGTTACTGTGGTTAGTACTTGTTCCTACATAAGGTCATGGTGGTATAGGGCGATTCCACGGAAAGTGTTACTGTGGCTAGTACTTGTTCCTACATAAGGTCATGCTGGTATAGGGCGATTCCACGGAAAGTGTTATTGAGGTTAGTACTTGTTCCTACATAAGGTCATGCTGGTATAGGGCGATTCCACGGAAAGTGTTACTGTGGTTAGTATATGTTCCTACTTAAGGTCATGCTGGTATAGGGCGATTCCACGGAAAGTGTTACTGTGGTTAGTACTTGTTCCTACATAAGGTCATGCTGATATAGGACGATTCCACAGAAAGTGTTACTTTGGTTAGTACTTGTTCCTATTAAGGTCATGCTGGTATAGGGCGATTCCACGGAAAGTGTTACTGTGGTTAGTACTTGTTCCTATGCTGGTATAGGGCGATTCCACGGAAAGTGTTACTGTGGTTAGTACTTGTTCCTACATAAGGTTATGCTGGTATAGGCGATTCCACGGAAAGTGTTACTGTGGTTAGTACTTGTTCCTACATAAGGTCATGCTGGTATAGGGCGATTCCACGGAAAGTGTTACTGTGGTTAGTACTTGTTCCTACATAAGGTTATGCTGGTATAGGGCGATTCCACGGAAAGTGTTACTGTGGTTAGTACTTGTTCCTACATAAGGTCATGCTGGTATAGGGCGATTCCACGGAAAGTGTTACTGTGGTTAGTACTTGTTCCTACATAAGGTCATGCTGGTACAGGGCGATTCCACGGAAAGTGTTACTGTGGTTAGTACTTGTTCCTACATAAGGTCATGCTGGTACAGGGCGATTCCACGGAAAGTGTTACTGTGGTTAGTACTTGTTCCTACATAAGGTCATGCTGGTACAGGGCGATTCCACGGAAAGTGTTACTGTGGTTAGTACTTGTTCCTACATAAGGTCATACTGGTGTAAAGCGATTCCACGGAAAGTGAGTCTGAAAGGTGATTTTCTAGGGTAGAAAAATCTTGACCCATTTACTATTTCTACATCTCCTTACTATGAAACAAGTAAAAATATGATTTTATAAAAACAAAATATGTAAAATAATTGCCATTTTGCTTACAGTACATATTTTGCTATGTAATTTATTACAATACTCATTAAAAAAATTAAAATAACACTACATTGTATTGTACATTACAAAAGTTAAGTACGTGTACATAGATGTCACTAGGTTACAATGAAATGAAATTTAGACCACAACAATATTTTAGTTAAAATTATATATAAATTAAAAATTTAACTTTTCATGTCACACATAACACAAATTTACAAAAAAACTACTTTTCTCCCAAAATAATGTTTTTTTTAAATTTCCAGTTGGTTTATAAATCAACATATGAATACTTATATAATACCAAAATATAAAAGACATGCACAAATGTTTAACTATATAAATTTGGAATATATGTGTGTCACACACGTAACGCTGTGTCACATTGAATATATTTTACAAACTTTAAAATTAATAACTATAATTTATTTGCTAATGTGTTACAATGGGTCAACACCACATCAGTTCACTTATAGTTGACAGTACTTAACACCAGTGGGGAAATGTACCCCCAATTCTCACTTGTTAATGTCTGATTTTTTGGGTACGTCCTAAAATAAGTCACTATTCCTCTAATCACATAAATATGTCACATAATTTATTGATTTATCACAATTAGCATCAAATTTATTGTAACCCATTACAATACATACAAATACAAATGAAATTAAGACAAATCATATACAATAACATAACGAGAACAACAAGGGAAGAACATTACATAATGTTATACTCCCTATTGTATATTTCAAAGTAAATATCATTATATTGAACCCAAAAACAGCGTGCAGGTGTATTAGATTAATCGTGATTGAAATATATGTTATATATTAACATCATTGTGTAAAATGAATAGCTTAAGTATACATTTGTAATTAATTACTGAATAAGTCGTAAACTTAAGTCTTGTGCTGAAATAATTCCAAATGATAAGACCCTTATTTCTTATTGAACGAAGTCTTATTTCTAAAGTTGCCACGGATACGTGCATTTGTGCAGATTGGCTTGCATTATAACTATGAACATATTTATTAAGTCTAAATTGAGGCATATTGTTTGTCACTGTGCATGGTTTATGCCAGAACAACAACAACACCACCACCACCAACACCACCACCACCAACAACAACACCACCACCACCAACAACAACACCACCACCAACAACAACACCAACAACAACAACACCACCAACAACAACAGCAACACCACCACCATCAACAACAACAACACCACCACCAACAACAACATCACCAACACCAACAACACCACCAACAACAACACCACCAACAACAACACCAACACCAACAACAACACCACCACCAACAACAACAGCAACACCACCACCATCAACAACAACAGCAACACCATCAACAACAACACCACCACCAACAACAGCAACACCACCACCATCAACAACAACACCACCACCACCAACAACACCACCACCAACAACAACACCAACAACAACAACAACACCACCAACAACAACAACACCATCAACAACAACAACACAATCACCATCAACAACAATAACAACACCACCACCAACAGCAACAACAACAACACCACCAACAACAACACCATCAACAACAACAACAACAACAACAACACCACCACCAACAGCAACAACAACAACACCACCACCACCGACAACAACAACACCACCACCAACAACAACAACACCAACAACAACAATAACAAAAACAACAACAACAAGTCACTGCAGGGTCAGGAGGCCGCCTAAGGGCATTCCTCTATATAGAGGGTGGTTAACCAATCACAACATTGGCACCCTCTCCACCCACTGAAACTCACCCTCTACCCCCTCTCTGCAGGGGGTAGCTGCCCACAATCATAAGATAGATACCCTGTGGCATGAGAAGTAAAACTATCCAATCATCTACATTTGCCCAGTGTTATAGGTAGAACAACTTCCCTGCTGGATGCCATCTTTGTCTACAGCACCCACCAACCAGCCCCATTTCTCCACCTTTGTGAATGATAGGAGGGTTAATATCTCTAAGGGGTTGGCTTGAAACCCAGATGGGTTCCGAGCCAGGATTCTGGTCATGTGGCCGCAGTCACATGACCATTGATCAAGTAACTGGCCCAGGATTATGTACGTGAAATATCCTCGGATTGACACCCAAAAGGATGCAGACCCAGGATTCTGGTCATATACATGGCCGCAGTCACATGATCAAGTAACTGACCCAGGATCACGTCCGATCATGTGAAATATCTTGGTCTTGCATCCTGTTCTCAGGCTGGCCCCAAAGTCATCTGGCCGGACTGTCCCATTTTACCATAATAAATTTGATGCATTTATCAAATGAGTGGTTGTGTTGTTCTGTCATAAACATATTTTCAAAGATTATACATAAACATTTGTATTGAATACAGTTGTCTGAAAGATAAAGATAGGTTTTGTATGAGCTAATCTATTGGCTAAGACAAGCATTCTCACTGCTTTCTTTTAAATCTTAGTAATACTTGACCAACATGAGTCAAATGCACCTCCCATACTTCAATACAATAGATCAAGTGAGGGAAGGGAAATGAGTAACATGAAGTGACCTAATCATGATCTAGTTAATAATATTTTGTCTTTGTTGAGAATGCCAACACCTTTAGAATTTTTACATTTAACTTGGTTAATGTTTTCAGCCCAGTTGAGTTTGCTATCATTAGCCACACCAAGAAATGTTGTAGAAGATACTTGTTTAATAGTATTATCATTAATTGTAATACCACGTATTGGGTCTTATCACTGTTTAAAGATAGTTTGTTGGCATTTAGCCAAACTTTAATTTTGTTTAACTACAAATTCATTTTGTTAGTTATATCATCCAAATGATCACCATTTTTAAACAGACTAGTGTCATCAGCAAATAATATGGAAAAAAGAATATCTGAGACATGAGCAATATCATTGACATATAATAGAAAAAACAAAGGCCCCAGGTTGGAACCTTGCGGTACACCACAAGTAATAGTTTGTTTTGTGGAGCTAGTGTCATTGTAGTACACATATTGACTTCTATTAAATAAATAACTTTTAATAGAATCATTGGCTAAGCCACGAATACCATAACATTGGAGTTTTTGACACAGTATGTCATGATCAACTGTACCGAATGCTTTAGATAAATGTAAGGACAACCCTAGCACAAATTGTTTGTTTTGTATGCAGTGTTCTACACTTTAGCTGAAAATTTGATGGTCAATCAGTAAGTGTTAAACTAGTTGATGCCAAGTCTGTCCTGCATATTAATTTGTGGTATTCAGATTAATGAACCAGCGAATATAAAATGTCATCATAGGCAACAGTTTATTGTTGACAGAAAAAAATGAGTCGCTGTCTGAGTCCAACTCTGATTTGAAGTTGGGCATCCTCGTGCTGAATGTGGGTTTGAAGTCAGCCATGTCGGGTGAATGCAGCTGGGTGGTGATGATAGCTGACATTGTGCATGGCTTCAGGCAGTTTCGAAAGTCGGTCTTGAACTCTACACTCGTTTCACTGCTGAAGTGTCTTTCACATTCAGCAGATCTTGCTGAAAGTGGCAGCACTACGAAACTAAACTCAATCAGTCTGTCAGCATTGGTCAGCTCGACATTTTATTGTTTTTGTAACTTGTTTTTGTACCACGCTTACGTTAAATTTCCCAGAAGTACACAAACTTCACCATTATTGACACTTGTCTAGAATCCGGGCCCACCTCGACTTCGTCATTACAGTAACGTTTTTGCCTATTTTTTATACCTCGTCACTCTTTGGGCCTCATGAGTGTGCTAAGGCGCACTATATTCGTAATATAAATATGCCTGGGATGATGTGGAATGATAGAACTAAATCACTGAGGTATCAAATTTAGGCAAACGTGTAGCTATTAAAACGAAATCGAGGTTGGCTCGGATACTAGATAAGTGCTTCATTATTTTCTTTAACAAAATCTGCCGGACTTGTTAATAAATAAGTTTTTTCTTTAACTTTGTAAATAGGTATTTTCTTTGATATTTTTTATTAATCTGGGAATATTCCAGTATTTATAGATAAGTTATATAAGTGTGTTAATGGGTTTAATAAAACTTTTATGTTTGTGTTATTACTTTACAGGAAATGACATCCCATCGAGGACATGATGCTTTAAGAGAGCTTAGAATTACTGATACCTCATTTTCAGTTAACGGTTCAAGACATATAGTTTCATATTACTGTTTTTTATGTATGACATAGGATATGATCTGTTTGGTTTTGTGGAACCAACACCAAATTATTAAAACTTTCACTTATTTGTTTTTGTTTGATGTTTCAACTTTGTTAATAATGAATTTTGTTTGTGTTATGGTTTCTTATTTATTATTTCTTTTAATAGGAACCAATACTTTTTGAGGTTGTTTATTTTCTTCAAAGAGAGTTGCATAATGTTCATGTTCAAATTTCCGTAGTAAGTCTTTCAATTGACTTTTGTAAACCTTATAATTAGATCATTATATCTTGTATTTTGTCATATATATTTAATATATAGTCTATTCTTCTCTTTTATTGAGTTTTTGTAAACCAGTAGTTAGCCATGGTTTCTTATTCTTGTAATTAAGCTTGACTGTTTTAAATGAAAAGCAATCGTTATATTCTCAAAGTAGTAGTTTATAAAATACTGAGTAGGCTGTTTGACAATTATTTATAGGTGTTATAATTTCCCAATCAAGGTTCTGCATGTTATTATAAAATTTATCCATGTTTGCCATCAAAAAGTAGCCCACCTAAATATGTTGTGCTGTTATAGCATGAATTAAGCATGTCATATTGTTATGTATACTCACATAACTGTGCATTACTAGATCAATTTCAGCAAGCCAAGCCAACTTCACAAACGTCACACACAACAAAAGCATGTTACACATATTTATATTTTAATGCAAGTCACAGTCAAACGTGCATACATAGTTTTCCTATGCCAATTTTCGGATAATGTCACTTATTAGCATATTTCTAAAACTTCACAGATTTTGGACAATAACTGATGTGCCCAACTGAATTTAAAGATTTGAACGTCACACACGTAACATTTTGGTGGGAATATTGGCGGATCGAGATCGTGAGAATTGTTGGTGCAGAAAAGGTGAAAAACAAGTGGAGATATTGATCGATAAGTATTATTCTTACCTTAATAGTATTCGTAAAGTAGCACTAGACATATACAGTTCTGCTTAAAGTTAGTTAGTTAAAGTATTTTAGAACACTTTAGTTTAGAGAGTGATAATAGGGTAATTTAGCCTTCGATAAGTTTGTAAACAAGATTTAACAAACCTGATTATGTGTTAGAATATATAGGAGATAAAGTAACAAACATCAAACGGATCAAGTCAGCTTGAAGGCGCACTCTCGGTATACACCAGAATTGTACAATATACCGGGAGGGCGCCTTCAAGCTGACTTGATCCCATAAAACTACTTACATAAGATACTATCTATGTAAGCCAGTACCTGCTACTGCTAGAAACATTGATTAGGTAGCATTGTTGTTAAAACTAAGCAGTGGCGATAGTCGGGTGAACTCCAGTTTGTTTATATAGCTAGTGTCCCACGTATTCGCTAGGGCACGGCATACCCTAAATAAATAAGGCAGTTTAGCGTAATGTAATGATTGTATTTAAATTAGGTCACTACTGGTAACTTTATCATTCGTGATAGGATAGATAGTCAGCTGTGTCATTAAAATCTGCTGTAACATAAAGTGTGCTGTACACAGGAAACAGTCTTTATAAAGACTAAGATAGTTAAGTTCTTAAATAAGTTGTGATATGGCACCTTGCAAGCGGCAAGTCAAGGCGAAGCGACACTTGGTGTGCGATCACTGCCACAGCTGGGTGGATTATACCTTGTCCTTTCTGCCTATGACTTGGTCATAGGCAGAAACAATGGAGGAGGGATTCACCTTTCAGTGCATGGGGTGTTGGAAGGTGGAGTGTCTGCAGAAGGAGATAATTAGGTTGACAGATATTGTGAAGGGGATGGAGATGAGAATTAGCAAGGGGACAGATGGAATGGAGAGAGACAACAGGGAGAGAGTAGTGGCAAGAAGACCGAGGAAAAGAGATTGAGAGGAGGGAAGGTGATTGGAGGGGAAGAAATTGGAGAATCGACAACAGAAAACATGACAGGTGTGAAGGTGACAGGGGAGAAAGTGACCGTAGAGAAGGAGGGAGGGAAAATGGGACGGGATAAGAGGGAAGAAGATGAGATGGGAGGAAAGATGAAGGGACAAAAGGAAGTGAGAGTAAATGTGATAGAAGAGAAGTCAATAAAAGGGACAATGACAGGAGGAAAGGTGACAAGAGAAAAAGCGACATGAAAAAATGGAATGGAAGAGAATGTGACAGGAGAGAAGATGGCAGGGGGAAAAGACAACCAGACAGATGCAATCCGGAGAAGGAGCTACTCTGAGGCAGTGGTTGAGAGGGCAAGGGTGTTCATGGGTGACTCTATTCTGAGAAAGACAGATAAGACACTAAGCGAGGGAGGACGTCGGTTGTTTGTCTACCGGGGGCTAGGATAGTGCATGTGACTGAAAGGGTAGAGAAGGTATTTGGGCATGGCATGGGAGGGTCTGTTCTAGTACATGTACAGGTGTAGGGACAAATAATGCAGACAGAGAGGGAACAACTGGGATAGTACAGAAATAGAGACCGTTAATGAGGAAGCTAAAGAAGTCGAGAGTTGAACAGATTATTGTCTCAGGAATTTTGCCAGTAATGGGAGGAAGGGGAGCAACGTATAGAAACTGCAAGAGGATGGCGATCAATCCACTAGCTGAGCAGATGTATAAAGAAGAGGGGGTGGGATTCAAAGATTTATGGGGGTACTTTGTTGGGAGGGAAGATGTGTTCATGAGAGATGGCCTCCATCTGAGTGGAAAAGGGGCAGCAGTTTTCACAGAGAACCTGCTGCGATCTGTTTACAGTGGGACAGGTTGCATATATTTATTCGCAGGGGGGACTCACAGAGAAGCCTGAAATTGGAGGCATAGATAAAGACAGCACAAATAAAATCAGCAAAGGACAGTCTGCAAAACTATTCAGAAGCCGGATATAAATGTGTTTCTTTA
>JAHLWY010006388.1:35000-36333 GCA_020002185.1 Paraescarpia echinospica | reverse complement strand
CTAAGGGTCGTGATTGTAAAATATTAGAGTACAAGTAAATGTTATTTAAATGCTAAACAAATTATTTAAAAGTAGTTAAGATATACTTAAATACATATTACAATTTAGAAATTAGAATTGCATAAATAACATTTGTAAAACATATAGCATCAATAAATAAAATAAAAAACGCTGTGTTAGAATGTTCATTACGTTGTTTGTTCATGTTGTCTAATTAAACACGTTCTGCAAATATGCTCTCTTAAACGCACTTAGAGAGCTGCATTTTCTTATTTCTGGATTTAAAGTATTCCATATTTGTGCGCCATTAACAGCTATAGAGTTCTTGAAGATGTTTGTTCGTGCTCTTGGAACATACAAATCCTCTCTTGTATTTGACCGTGTTGTTCTTGTCGAAACGTTCGAGACAGATTTGAATAGCGCACACGTGTAGTCAGGAGCCAGTCCCTTTACTGCCTTGAACACCAATTGAGATTGTCTGTATTTCACGCGCTCTGGTAGTGGCAGCCAGTTTAGTTGTTTCAATAGTGGAGCACTTGGAGCTCTGTATTCAGAGTCTGTTATGATTCTGGCAGCACGTCTTCTTAGTTTGTAGATGCGTTCTGATGAACTTGCATTGCCCCAGAGTGTGCTGCAATAGTCCATGTGTGGTAGAACGTAGCTGTTGTAAAACGTCTTCTGTGCTTGGTATGGAAGGTATTTCTTTATTCTGCAGAGAAGTGCGATTACTTTGCATTTGAAGAGGTCGATTTCCATACCCCATTTTTGACACTGAGCTTGAAGCTCTTCCTCTGCACACTGTAGTATCTTGAACATGGTAGACATTAGAGTTGTGTCGTCAACATAACTGATGACTGTCTGATGTCAAAACTAAGGTATGCAGGGCCTCACTCAGGATCAAATTTTTGCCAGTTCATTTTTTTTCCGACATGCTACGAAGCACGGTCGGGCATGCGATCGGATGCGCGATCGAACGTATTGCATATTGAATGATGATTCCTAATTTGTATGTATATGTTTTGTTCAAAGCATGTGATTCACATTTTAATGCCACTTACAACATGGCACATATAAGTTGTTTCATTAGGACACATTTAATTGCCACAATTTGCTAAATATTTGTAACAAAACTATAACAAATTAGCAAACATACTTAATATGGAATCCCAATTTGTATATACAATAAAAATTGTATACAAAGTATAATGGACTATGGAAGGTAATGTCTGGAATTATAAAGCATTTGTTTTTTTGTACAAGTACCATATCATAAAATCAAAAATACTACAGTTCGATTTTGTTTAATTTCCAAAAAAAAATATTACAATTTTTT
>JAHLWY010006388.1:0-30000 GCA_020002185.1 Paraescarpia echinospica | reverse complement strand
TAGTTCTGGACTAGCCACGTCTATCTCGGGAAATGGTGGCCTCGCAGTGGTGGCAAATGCCTGTCTCACCACATGAACGTTAGACCGGTGAAGCTACATCACAGCCTGTCATGGCATGGAGCATCAGGATTCCCTTGGCCTTCCGCTCTCCAAGGTTGTTACAAACAGTGTTGACCTGTACGATACTAAAGCTTTGCTCTATTCCGAATGCCACCGATAATTGGAAGTTCCCGACAGTCGCTTTCAAACGCCTCCTCATGGGAACATAATTCATCCATGACTGTTCATGAGCACGTGTACTATCACGGAATCCACTGTCACCATTTGTCTCGCACACCACCTTGTTTTCTGGCCACTGATCCATCTGTTTGCTTCTTCAATAATCTTCTAATTATCTACGTCGTAAGGAGCCACTGTTGGCTATGGTTTACCTTCAATAGGTCTAACTCCGTGTTTTTCCATAGATATATAGACTACCCTGGATAAACTGCTCCCTCACATCGATGCTACATGTTTTACTGCGCTTGTTTATTGTTCTCCGTGGGGCATCGAATACTTCCGGTTAGACGTGGATACCCGTAAACAATACCACATCCACATACTAATTAATTTGTGAGCCGTGTCAAATGAAGAATAATGGTCAACTATTTCACAGTTATCGTGCAGTGTGAAGAACGTTATTCCAATACATGTTTTACCAATGTCTGGAGGACAGTCAGAACTATGGGCAATTTCAGTGGAAAATCCCTGCCCAAGCCTTGTTTGAAAGAAAAAACAGTTGCATATATAAAATATATGATATGTTCATTACACTAGATACTTATATTTTATAGTCTTACATAGCGTAGATTTACATAAAATAATACATGTTTATTTAGCAATGCTATAACCAGTATTTGTCATGTATCCTGTGCCACGGATAAATTAAAGTGTATCTGGCATTGTATCAGATAAAATATATCAGTTTTATTATTTCTTTCCTGAGTATTTCTGTGGGACGTGCTTCGTGAAATACTAGTCCTAAATATACAACGCAATCATTATATTTCTTACCAGTATATTCACATGTGCCTACATACATATACCGCTTTAGCATGGCATTCCACAAAATGTAGAATCTCTGCAAAACATTATTGTCGCAAAAGACTCATCTTAGCCAGGGTTATGAGCAACTGGCCGTGTTACTGTGGTTAGTACATGTTCCTACTTAAGGTCATGCTGGTATAGGGCGATTCCACGGAAAGTGTTATTGAGGTTAGTACATGTTCCTACTTAAGGTCATGCTGGTATAGGGCGATTCCACGGAAAGTGTTATTGAGGTTAGTACATGTTCCTACTTAAGGTCATGCTGGTATAGGGCGATTCCACGGAAAGTGTTATTGAGGTTAGTACATGTTCCTACTTAAGGTCATGCTGGTATAGGGCGATTCCACGGAAAGTGTTATTGAGGTTAGTACTTGTTCCTACTTAAGGTCATGCTGGTATAGGGCGATTCCACGGAAAGTGTTATTGAGGTTAGTACATGTTCCTACTTAAGGTCATGCTTGTATAGGGCGATTCCACGGAAAGTGTTGCTTTGGTTAGTACTTGTTCCTACATAAGGTCATGTTGGTAAAGGGCGATTCCACGGAAAGCGTTACTGTGGTTAGTACTTGTTCCTAATTAAGGTCATGCTGGTATAGGGCGATTCCACGGAAAGTGTTACTGTGGTTAGTACTTGTTCCTACATAAGGTCATGCTGGTATAGGGCGATTCCACGGAAAGTGTTACTGAGGTTAGTACTTGTTCCTACATAAGGTCATGTTGGTAAAGGGCGATTCCACGGAAAGCGTTACTGTGGTTAGTACTTGTTCCTAATTAAGGTCATGCTGGTATAGGGCGATTCCACTGAAAGTGTTACTATGGTTAGTACTTGTTCCTACATAAGTTCATGCTGGTATAGGGCGATTCCACGGAAAGTGTTACTGTGGTTAGTACTTGTTCCTACATAAGGTCATGCTGGTGTAGGACGATTCCACGGAAAGTGTTACTGTGGTTAGTACATGTTCCTACTTAAGGTCATGCTGGTGTAGGGCGATTCCACGGAAAGTGTTACTGTGGTTAGTACTTGTTCCTACTTAAGGTCATGCTGGTGTAGGGCGATTCCACGGAAAGTGTTACTGTGGTTAGTACTTGTTCCTACTTAAGGTCATGCTGGTGTAGGACGATTCCACGGAAAGTGTTACTGTGGTTAGTACTTGTTCCTACGTAAGGTCATGCTGGCATAGGGCGATTCCACGGAAAGTGTTACTGTGGTTAGTACTTGTTCCTACTTAAGGTCATGCTGGTGTAGGACGATTCCACGGAACGTGTTGCTGTGGTTAGTACTTGTTCCTACGTAAGGTCATGCTGGTATAAGGCGATTCCACGGAAAGTGTTACTGTGGTTAGTACTTGTTCCTACGTAAGGTCATGCTGGTATAGGGCGATTCCACGGAAAGTGTTACTGTGGTTAGTACTTGTTCCTACTTAAGGTCATGCTGGTATAGGGCGATTCCACGGAAAGTGTTACTGTGGTTAGTACTTGTTCCTACGTAAGGTCATACTGGTATAGGGCGATTCCACGGAAAGTGTTACTGTGGTTAGTACTTGTTCCTACTTAAGGTCATGCTGGTATAGGACGATTCCACGGAAAGTGTTACTGTGGTTAGTAATTGTTCCTACATAAGGTCATGCTGGTATAGGGCGATTCCACGGAAAGTGTTACTGTGGTTAGTACTTGTTCCTACTTAAGGTCATGCTGGTGTAGGACGACTTAAGGTCATGCTGGTGTAGGACGATTCCACGGAAAGTGTTACTGTGGTTAGTACTTGTTCCTACATAGGGTCATGCTGGTATAGGGCGATTCCACAGAAAATGTTACTGTGGTTTGTACTTGTTCCTACATAAGGTCATGCTGGTATAGGGCGATTCCACGGGAAGTGTTACTGTGGTTAGTACATGTTCCTACATAAGGTCATGTTGGTGTAGGGCGATTCCACGGAAAGTATTACTGTGGTTAGTACTTGTTCCTACATAAGGTCACGCTGATATAGGACGATTCCACAGAAAGTGTTACTGTGGTTAGTACTTGTTCCTACATAAGGTCATACTGGTGTAGGGCGATTCCACGGAAAGTGTCACTGTGGCTAGTACTTGTTCCTACATAAGGTCATGCTGATATAGGACGATTCCACAGAAAGTGTTACTGTGGTTAGTACTTGTTCCTACATAAGGTCATGCTGGTACAGGGCGATTCCACGGAAAGTGTTACTGAGGTTAGTACTTGTTCCTACATCAGGTCATACTGGTATAGGGCGATTCAACGGAAAGTGTTACTGAGGTTAGTACTTGTTCCTACATAAGGTCATGCTGGTGTAGGGCGATTCCACGGAAAGTGTTACTGTGGCTAGTACTTGTTCCTACATAAGGTCATGCTGATATAGGACGATTCCACAGAAAGTGTTACTGTGGTTAGTACTTGTTCCTACATAAGGTCATGCTGGTACAGGGCGATTCCACGGAAAGTGTTACTGTGGCTAGTACTTGTTCCTACATAAGGTCATGCTGGTGTAGGGCGATTCCACGGAAAGTGTTACTGTGGCTAGTACTTGATCCTACATAAGGTCATGCTGGTGTAGGGCGATTCCACGGAAAGTGTTACTGTGGTTAGTACTTGATCCTACATAAGGTCATGCTGGTATAGGGCGATTCCACGGAAAGTGTTACTGTGGTTAGTACATGTTCTCACTTAAGGTCATGCTGGTATAGGGCGATTCCACGGAAAGTGTTACTGTGGTTAGTACTTGTTCCTACATAAGGTCATGCTGATATAGGACGATTCCACAGAAAGTGTTACTGTGGTTAGTACTTATTCCTACATAAGGTTATGCTGGTATAGGGCGATTCCACGGAAAGTGTTACTGTGGTTAGTACTTGTTCCTACGTAAGGTTATGCTGGTATAGGGCGATTCCACGTAAAGTGTTACTGTGGTTAGTACTTGTTCCTACATAAGGTCACGCTGGTATAGGGCGATTCCACGGAAAGTGTTACTGTGGTTAGTACTTGTTCCTACATAAGGTTATGCTGGTATAGGGCGATTCCACGGAAAGTGTTACTGTGGTTAGTACTTGTTCCTACATAAGGTTATGCTGGTATAGGGCGATTCCACGGAAAGTGTTACTGTGGTTAGTACTTGTTCCTACATAAGGTTATGCTGGTATAGGGCGATTCCACGGAAAGTGTTACTGTGGTTAGTACTTGTTCCTACATAAGGTCATGCTGGTATAGGACGATTCCACGGAAAGTGTTACTGTGGTTAGTACTTGTTCCTACATAAGGTCATGCTGGTATAGGGCGATTCCACGGAAAGTGTTACTGTGGTTAGTACTTGTTCCTACATAAGGTTATGCTGGTATAGGGCGATTCCACGGAAAGTGTTACTGTGGTTAGTACTTGTTCCTACATAAGGTCATGCTGGTATAGGGCGATTCCACGGAAAGTGTTACTGTGGTTAGTACTTGTTCCTACATAAGGTCATGCTGGTACAGGGCGATTCCACGGAAAGTGTTACTGTGGTTAGTACTTGTTCCTACATAAGGTCATGCTGGTACAGGGCGATTCCACGGAAAGTGTTACTGTGGTTAGTACTTGTTCCTACATAAGGTCATGCTGGTACAGGGCGATTCCACGGAAAGTGTTATTGTGGTTAGTACTTGTTCCTACATAAGGTCATGCTGGTACAGGGCGATTCCACGGAAAGTGTTACTGTGGTTAGTACTTGATCCTACATAAGGTCATGCTGGTACAGGGCGATTCCACGGAAAGTGTTACTGTGGTTAGTACTTGTTCCTACATAAGGTCATACTGGTGTAAAGCGATTCCACGGAAAGTGAGTCTGAAAGGTGATTTTCTAGGGTAGAAAAATCTTGACCCATTTACTATTTCTACATCTCCTTACTATGAAACAAGTAAAAATATGATTTTATAAAAACAAAATATGTAAAATAATTGCCATTTTGCTTACAGTACATATTTTGCTATGTAATTTATTACAATACTCATTAACAAAATTAAAATAACACTACATTGTATTGTACATTACAAAAGTTAAGTAGGTGTACATAGATGTCACTAGGTTACAATGAAATGAAATTTAGACCACAACAATATTTTAGTTAAAATTATATATAAATTAAAAATTCAACTTTTCATGTCACACATAACACAAATTTACAAAAAACTACTTTTCCCCAAAAATAATGTTTTTTTTTAATTTCCGGTTGGTTTATAAATCAACATATGAATACTTATATAATACCAAAATATAAAAGACATGCACAAATGTTTAACTATATAAATTTTGATTATATGTGTGTCACACACGTAACGCTGTGTCACATTGAATACCTGTGTACGTTGTGACACAATATATGTGTGTCACACACGTAACGCTGTGTCACATTGAATACCTGTGTACGTTGTGACACAATATATGTGTGTCACACACGTAACGCTGTGTCACATTGAATACCTGTGTACGTTGTGACACAATATATGTGTGTCACACACGTAACGCTGTGTCACATTGAATACCTGTGTACATTGTGACACAATATATGTGTGTCACACACGTAACGCTGTGTCACATTGAATACCTGTGTATATTGTGACACAATATATGTGTGTCACACACGTAGCGCTGTGTCACATTGAATACCTATGTACGTTGTAACACAATATATGTGTGTCACACACGTAGCGCTGTGTCACATTGAATACCTATGTACGTTGTAACACAATATATGTGTGTCACACACATAACGCTGTGTCACATTGAATACATATGTACGTTGTGACACAATATATGTGTGTCACACACATAACGCTGTGTCACATTGAATACTTGTGTACATTGTGACACAATATATATGTGTCACACACGTAATGCTGTGTCACATTGAATACCTGTGTATATTGTGACACAATATATTTTACAAACTTTAAAATTAATAACTATAATTTATTTGCTAATGTGTTACAATGGGTCAACACCACATCAGTTCACTTATAGTTGACAGTACTTGACACCATTGGGGAAATGTACCCCCAATTCTCACTTGTTAATGTTTGATTTTCTTGGGTTCGTCCTAAAATAAGTCACTGTTCCTCTAGTCACATAAATATGTCACTTGATTTATTGTTTTATTACAATTAGCATCACATTTATTGTAACTCATTACAATACATAAAAATACAAATAAAATTAAGACATTAACGAGAACAACAAGGGAAGAACATTATATAATGTTATACTCCCTATTGTATATTTCAAAGTAAATATCATTATATTGAACACAAAAACAGCGTGCAGGTGTATTAGATTAATCGTGATTGAAATATATGTTATATATTAACATCATTGTGTAAAATGAATAGCTTAAGTATACATTTGTAATTAATTACTGAATAAGTCGTAAACTTAAGTCTTGTGCTGAAATAATTCCAAATGATAAGACTCTTATTTCTTATTGAACGAAGTCTTATTTCTAAAGTTGCCATGGATACGTGCATTTGTGCAGATTGTCTTGTATTATATCTATGAACATATTGATTAAGTCTAAATTGAGGCATATTGTTTATCACTGTGCATGGTTTATGCCAGAACAACAACACCACCACCACCAACAACAACAACAACAACACCATCAACAACAATAACAACACCAACAGCAACAACAACAACAACACCACCAACAACAACAACACCATCAAAAACAACAACAACACCACCGACAGCAACAACAACAACACCACCACCACCGACAACAACAACACCACCACCAACAACAACAACACCACCAACAACAACAACACCATCACCATCAACAACAACACCACCACCAACAGTAACAACAACAACACCACCGACAACAACAACACCACCACCACCACCAACAACAACAACAACACCACCACCAACAACAACACCAACAATAACAACAACAACAACAAGTCACTGCAGGGTCAGGAGGCCGCCTAAGGGCATTCCTCTATATAGAGGGTGGTTAACCAATCACAACATTGGCACCCTCTCCACCCACTGAAACTCACCCTCTATCTCCTCTCTGCAGGGGGTAGCTGCCCACAATCATAAGATAGATACCCTGTGGCATGAGAAGTAAAACTATCCAATCATCTACATTTGCCCAGTGTTATAGGTAGAACAACTTCCCTGCTGGATGCCATCTTTGTCTACAGCACCCACCAACCAGCCCCATTTATCCACCTTTGTGAATTATAGGAGGATTAGTATCTCTAAGGGGTTGGCTTGAAACGCAGATGGGTTCCGAGCCAGGATTCTGGTCATGTGGCCGCAGTCACATGACCATTGATCAAGTAACTGGCCCAGGATTATGTATGTGAAATATCCTCGGATTGACACCCGAAGGGATGCAGACCCAGGATTCTGGTCATATACATGGCCGCAATCACATGATCAAGTAACTGACCCATGATCACGTCCGATCATGTGAAATATCTTGGTCTTGCATCCTGTTCTCAGGCTGGCCCCAAAGAGATCTGGCCGGACTGTCCCATTTTACCATAATAAATTTGATGCATTTATCAAATGAGTGGTTGTGTTGTTCTGTCATAAACATATTTTCAAAGATTATACATAAACATTTGTATTGAATACAATTGTCTGAAAGATAAAGATAGGTTTTGTATGAGCTAATCTATTGGCTAAGACAAGCATTCTCACTGCTTTCTTTTAAATCTTAGTAATACTTGACCAACATGAGTCAAATGCACCTCCCATACTTTAATACAATAGGTCAAGTGAGGGAATGAAAATGAGTAACATGATCTAGTTAATAATATTTTATCTTTGTTGAGAATGCCAACACCTTTAGAATTTTTACATTTAACTTGGTTAATGTTTTCAGCCCAGTTGAGTTTGCTATCATTAGCCACACCAAGAAATGTTGTAGAAGATACTTGTTTAATAGTATTATCATTAATTTTAATACCATGTATTGGGTCTTATCACTGTTTAAAGATAGTTTGTTGGCATTTAGCCAAATTATAATTTTGTTTAACTACAAATTCATTTTGTTAGTTATATCATCCAAATGATCACCATTTATAAACAGACTAGTGTCATCAGCAAATAATATGGAAAAAAGTATATCTGAGACATTAGCAATATCATTGATATATAATAGAAAAAGCAAAGGCCCCAGGATGGAACCTTGCGGTACACCACAATTAATAGTTTGTTTCGTGGAGCTAGTGTTATTGTAATACAGATATTGACTTCTATTAAATAAATAACTTTTAATAGAATCATTGGCTAAACCATGAGTACCATAAAATTGGAGTTTTTGACGCAGTATGTCATGATCAACTGTACCGAATGCTTTAGATAAATGTAAGGACACCCCTAGCACAAATTGTTTGTTTTGTATGCAGTGTTCTACACCTTAGCTGAATATTTTATGGTCAATTGGTAAGTGTTAAACTAGTTGATGCCGAGTCTGTCCTGCATATTAATTTGTGGTATTCAGATTAATGAACCAGCGAATATAAAATGTCATCATAGGCAACAGTTTATTTTTGACAGAAAACAATGAGTCACTGTCTGAGTCCAACTCGGATTTGAAGTTGGGCATCCTCGTGCTGAATGTGGGTTTGAAGTCAGCCATGTCGGGTGAATGCAGGTGGGTGGTGATGATAGCTGACATTGTGCATGGCTTCAGGCAGTTTCGAAAGTCGGTCTTGAACTCTACACTCGTTTCACTGCTGAAGTGTATTTCACATTCAGCAGATCTCGCTGAAAGTGGCAGCATTACGAAACTAAACTCAATCAGTCTGTCAGCATTGGTCAGCTCGACATTTTATTGTTTTTATAACTTGTTTTTGTACCACGCTTACGTTAAATTTCCCAGAAGTACACAAATGTCACCATTATTGACACTTGTCTAGAATCCGGGCCCACCTCGACTTCGTCATTACAATAACGTTTTTGCCTATTTTTGTATGTATATTTCGTGTGTTATTGCCATAATTCAACATCATCGCATATTTACATTACAAAACTATCGGATCTTAGCGCACTTTTGAGGTCCAGTTTGCAACAACAAACGCTGCTATATCGCTCACTGCGTTAACGTGCGGCTGCAACGGTGCAGACTGACGCAAACCGTGTTACTCTTTGGGCCTCATGAGTGTGCTAAGGCGCACTATATTCGTAATATAAATATGCCTGGGATGATGTTGAATGATAGAACTAAATCACTGAGGTATAAAATTTAGGCAAACGTGCAGCTATAATGACGAAATCGAGGTTGGCTCGGATACTAGATAAGTGCTTCATTATTTTCTTTAAAAAAATCTGCCGGACTTGCGGGCCGGTACTTTTTTCAAAGTTACTGGCCCGACAAAATACTTGACAGTCTCGAGCGTCCGGGTCGACAGTAATTTGGAACAGTATATGTAAGGCTTCTGATATTTTGTCTCTAATGGTTATAAGTGCCATGTTAGTAGAGTGATTTTTTTAGAAAACCAAACTATATTTATACAGAATATTATACTTATTAATAAAATTTAACAACCTGTTATACATTACTCTTTCCAATATTTTAGAAAAAGTAGGTAATATTGAAATTGGCCGGTAGTTAATAAATAAGTATTTTCTTTAACTTTGTAAATAGGTATTTTCTTTGATATTTTTAATTAATCTGGGAATATTCCAGTATTTATAGATAAGTTATATAAGTGTGTTAATGGGTTTAATAAAACTTTTATGTTTGTGTTATTACTTTACAGGAAATGTCATCCCATCCAGGACATGATGCTTTAAGAGAGCTTAGTATTACTGATACCTCATTTTCAGTTAACGGTTCAAGACATATAGTTTCATATTACTGTTTTTTTATGTATGACATAGGATATGATCTGTTTGGTTCTGTGGAACCAACACAGAATTATTAAAACTTTCACTTATTTGTTTTTTGTTTGATGTTTCAACTTTGTTAATAATGAATTTTGTTTGTGTTATGGTTTCTTATTTATTATTTATTTTAATAGGAACCAATACTTTTTGAGGTTATGTTTATTTTCTTCAAAGAGAGTTGCATAATGTTCACGTTCAAATTTACGTAGTAAGTCTTTCAGTTGACTTTTGTAAACCTTATAATTAGTTTCATTATATCTTGTATTTTGTCATATATATTTAATATATAGTATATTCTCCTCTTTTATTGAGATTTGTAAACCAGTAGTTAGCCATGGTTTCTTATTCTTGTAATTAAGCTTGACTGTTTTAAATGAAAAGCAATCATTATATTCTCAAAGTAGTAGTTTATAAAATACTGAGTAGGCTGTTTGACAATTATTTATGGGTGTTATAATTTCCCAATCAAGGTTCTGCATGTTATTATAAAATTTGTCCATGTTTGCCATCGAAAAGTAGCCTACCTAAATATGTTGTGCTGTTATAGCATGAATTAAGCATGTCATATTGTTATGTATACTCACTTAACTGTGCATTACTAGGTCAACTTCACAAACGTCACACACAACAAAAGCATGTTACACATATTTATATTTTAATGCAAGTCACAGTCAAACGTGCATACATAGTTTTCCTATGCCAATTTTTGGATAATGTCACTTATTAGCATATTTCTAAAACTTCACAGATTTTGGACAATAACTGATGTGCCCAACTGAATTTAATGATTTGAACGTCACACACACTTTGGTGGGAATATTGGCGGATCGAGATCGTGAGAATTGTTGGTGCAGAAAAGGTGAAAAACAAGTGGAGATATTGATCGATAAGTATTATTCTTAATAGTATTCATAATGTAGCACTAGACATATACAGTTCTGCTTAAAGTTAGTTAGTTAAAGTATTTTAGAACACTTTAGTTTAGTGAGTGATAATAGGGTAACTTAGCCTTTCGTAAGTTTGTAAACAAGATTTAACAAACCTGATTATGTGTTAGAATATATAGGAGATAAAGTAACAAACATCAAACGGATCAAGTCAGCTTGAAGGCGCACTCCCGGTATACACCAGAATTGTACAATATACCGGGAGTGCGCCTTCAAGCTGACTTGATCCCATCAAACTACTTACATAAGATAATATCTATGTAAGCCAGTACCTGCTAGAAACATTGATTAGGTAGCATTGTTGTTAAAATTAAGCAGTGGCGATAGTTGGGCGAACTCCAGTTTATTTATATAGCTAGTGTCCCACGTATTCGCTAGGGCACGGTATACCCTAAATAAATAAGGCAGTTTAGCGTAATGTAATGATTGTATTTAAATTAGGTCACTACTGGTAACTTTATCATTCGTGATAGGATAGACAGTCAGCTGTGTCATTAAAATCTGCTGTAACATAAAGTGTGCTGTACACAGGAAACAATCTTTATAAAGACTAAGATAGTTAAGTTCTTAAATAAGTTGTGATATGGCACCTTGCAAGCGGCAAGTCAAGGCGAAGCGACACTTGGTGTGCGATCACTGCCACAGCTGGGTGGATTTTACCTTGTCCTTTCTGCCTATGACTTGGTCATAGGCAGAAACAATGGAGGAGGGATTCACCTTTCAGTGCATGGGGTGTTGGAAGGTGGAGTGTCTGCAGAAGGAGATAATTAGGTTGACAGATATTGTGAAGGGGATGGAGATGAGAATTAGCAAGGGGACAGATGGAATGGAGAGAGACAACAGGGAGAGAGTTGGGAATACGGTGAGATTGAAGGAGCAGAGTAGTGGCAAGAAGACCGACGAAAAGAGACTGAGAGAAGGGAAGGTGATTGGAGGGGAAGAAATTGGAGAATCGACAACAGAAAACGTGACAGGTGTGAAGGTGACAGGGGAGAAAGTGACCGTAGAGAAGGAGGGAGAGAAAATGGGACGGGATAAAAGGGAAGAAGATGTGATGGGAGGAAAGATGAAGGGACAAAAAGAAGTGAGAGTAAATGTGATAGAAGAGAAGTCAATAAAAGGAAGAAGGAGAGCTGGAGTTATTTTATATATTAAAGAATCCAGCCAGGTTTATGAAATAAAATTAGATAGAGAAGCAGATTGCGAAGAAGCTGTTTGGTGTAACAGTTACAGGAAATTCAATGTTAACGGTGGGGTTAGTTTATCGAAGTCCAAACATAAGCATAGAAGAGATTGAAAAAGTACAAAATGCAATAAGGGAAGTGAGCAAACGGGACTGTGTGATTATGGGGGTTTTAACCATGGGCATATACAATGGAAATCTCTACAGAGTATGGGAAGTGAGGACCACAAGTTTTTAGTTTTAGTATTTTCCTTTCTTAACATGTGCTAGAACCAACCAGGGGTGAGAATGTGTTAGACATAGTTTTGTCCTCACAGAATGAATTAGTTGACAATGTCAAGATATGTGAGCCACTGGGGAGTAGTGATCACAACCAGATACATTTTAACAAGATTGCCATCCAGAAAATTACTCTGGATGGCAGGTGGACAAGGAAGCCTTTTGGCTTATCGAGAGTCCAATACTTTTTATCTACATGTATCCCGCCTTTTTTAGGTGTGTGTCGATTTTATTGTTAAACATATTCACGCTACTAGCACCAACACAATCAGGAGATAATCTGTTCCATTCATTTACAGTCCTTTGTGAGAATGAGAACTTTCTTATATCTAATCTACACTGCTCCTTTACTAATGTAGCTTCATGTCCTCTGGTCCTTCTATCTTTCTTAACTGAGAAAAAAATGTTTCTATCAATATTTTCATAACCATTCAATATTTTAAACACTTCTATGTGATCTCCTCTCAATCTCCTGGTCTCTAGTGTTGTTAAACCACATTCTTTTAGGCGTATTTCGTAACTAAGATCCCTCAGATTTGGTACCATTTTAGTCGCTCTCCTCTGTACTCTTTCTAGCATATCTATGTCCTTCTTGCGATATGGCCTCCATGCTTGTATACAATATTCTAAATGAGGCCTCACTATTGTTTTGTACAGCGGTACTATTAATTCTTTTTTCTTATACGCTATATTTCGCCTAATTAATCCAAGGATTTGATTTCCCTTGACGCTGCAATTCCGCACTGCTCTGAAACCTTCATATCAGCACTAATGGTTAACCCCAAGTCCTTTTCTTTTACAGTAGTACTTAGAACAGTACCCCCCATTTTATATTTTACCTCTTCATTCCCATGACCTGTGTGGAGGCATTTACATTTCCCAAAATTGAACAGCATTTGCCACTTTTCAGACCATTTGATCAACCTATCAAGATCATCTTGTAAATGCTGTCTGTCTCCATCACTTTTAATCCTTCTAAACACTTTTGTATCATCCGCAAATTTTAACACCTTGCTTGTTAAATCATCGTCCAAATCGTTGATATATATTAAGAATAATATAGGTCCTAGTACTGATCCCTGTGGTACCCCACTCAATACCGATTTCCAGTTTGAAGCCTCCCCATCAACTACTACACGTTGTCTTCTGTCATTCAGCCATTTTTCTATCCAGTTTATTATACCATTTCCTATGCCATGGGCCTTTAGCTTAAGGAGTAATCTTTGATGTGGTACTTTGTCGAAAGCTTTTTGAAAATCTAAATAGATGATATCTACTGGTGATCCCTCATCTACCCACCTAGTGATGTCTTCCAAAAAACATAACATATTTGTTAAGCATGACCTCGCTTTTAAAAACCCATGTTGAGATGGGTTTATCAAGTTATGTTTAACAAGAAAATCCACCATGTGATCTTTAATTAGTCTTTCTAATAATTTGCAAATCACTGATGTTAAACTCACTGGTCTATAGTTCTCTGACTTGTTTCTCGAACCTTTTTTAAATAACGGTATAATGTTTGCCTCTTTCCATTCTAAAGGAACCACTCCCTCTTCTAATGACAAATTGAAAACTGTTGCAAGCGGTACGCTAATTTGTTCTACAATTTCCAATAGTAGTTTGGGCGGAATCCCGTCCACTCCAGGTGATTTATTATCCTTCACAGCCCTTATTTTCTTAGCTACCATTTCCGAGGTTACAACTAACTGTCCTAAATAGTCTGAATCTGCCCCCTTGAACTTAGCCTCTGGTACTGGCAGTGAACTAATATCTTCCCTGGTAAACACTGAACTAAAATACTCATTCAGGTCTTCTGCCATTAAGAATCCCTCTGATATTGTATTTCCAGCACTATCTTCTAGAGGACCGACCTTATCCTGAACTTTCTGTTTGCTTCGAATATACGCATAAAAACTCTTACTGTCATGTTTTATATTACTAGCTAATTTTTTTTCATAGCTTCTCTTTGAATTTCTAATTTCAGCTGTAGCTTGATTAAGTGCTTCTTTATAAATGTTGTAGACTTCATCATTTCCAGTACATCTATATGACTTCCACATCATTTGTTTATACTTAATTTTTCTAATGGCTTCTTTCGATAAGTGTTTCTTTTTAGACCGTTTCCCTTGTTTTTTGAAAGGTACAAATTTATCGACTATGAACTTAATTTCACTATTTAAGATATTCCAGCATTCGGTTGCTGTCTTATTCTTCAGTGTGTTATTCCAGTCTATATTTGCTAAATATTTCCTCATGTCCTTATACCTTCCTTTGTGGAAATTTTACCATCAACGTAAAATCAGAAAGGAATAATAAAAAGCAGTACAGGAGATATTTCCACAAAGGAAGAGATGCAGTGAAAGAGCTTAAATGCAATCTCGTAAGGTTGTGTGGGATTATGATACAAATTAACAACTGAAATCATGTGCCTCAATATATACATGATGGGGGACGGCTGGTCGGAAGACGATAAGTTTGCTGAATATATGGATGTGCTAGGTGAAATACAGCAGTTAATACACACTTACAACCCCACTCACGTTAGATTTGACTAGGAATACGCCTCATGCATATGCATTAAGGAATTTTATATTGGATTTTGATCTTACGGTATGTATAGATGCCCCTGATGCACAAGTGCCATATACTTATGTAAGTCCAAATGGTTTTACCTCCAGAATTGATATTTTTTTAACCACGGCCAATTTAGGACAGAAGGTGCTCGAATGTTCTATTACAGACAACTTGTTGTTTTCCGACCATGTACCACTTAAAGTCAGGTTAGATATAAATGTAGACCACATGTTCGAAAGGAACTATTGTCACAAACTAGCATGCCATAAAGCGAGTATTAAACTTATTAACCAATACAGTAGAGATCTTGAGTATAAAGTCTCCATGTTACAATACGACAAACAGGCTTTGCTGTGAAGAATGTAATGTGTAAAAACATGAGAACGAATTATCTAGAGTATACAATGATATATTAAATATGTGCATAGAATCATTAGAAAGTATACCTACCACCTGTCCTAAAAACAATCTTAATTCAACTGGTGGCGGAAGGAAACTTCCTGGGTGGTCAAAATAAGTTGAAACAGGAGGCTATTTTCTGGCATCGACAGTGGCGAGCAGTGGGAAAGCCTCATCAGGTTGACATTACAGAAATGAGATGTATAACTAGAGCTCGGTGTCATAGGGCTGTTAGACATATTATGAGAGAGGATGACAGAATTCGTACAACTAAGATGGCCGAAGCCATTAGTGAAAATAGAAACCGGGACTTGTGGTCAGGTATGCCGGATAAAGGGCAGAAATAAATTCTTGCCTTCAAGTATTGATGGTGTGGTAGGTGATGAAGAAATAGCACACATTTTATCCAATAAATATAATCACCTCTACAACAGTGTCATATGATGTTGATGACATGAGTGCTATAAATATAATCACCTCTAGAACAGTGTCATGTGATGTTGATGACATGAGTGCTATAAATATAATCACCTCTACAACAGTGTCATATGATGTTGATGACATGAGTGCTATAAATACAATCACCACTACAACAGTGTCATGTGATGTTGATGACATGAGTGTTATAAATATAATCACCTCTACAACAGTGTTATATGATGTTGATGACATGAGTGCTATAAATATAATCACCACTACAACAGTGTCAAGTGATGTTGATGACATGAGTGCTATAAATATAATCACCTCTACAACAGTGTCATATGATGTTGATGACATGAGTGCTATAAATATAATCACCTCTACAACAGTGTCATATGATGTTGATGACATGAGTGCTATAAATATAATCACCTCTACAACAGTGTCATGTGATGTTGATGACATGAGTGCTATAAATATAATCACCTCTACAACAGTGTCATGTGATGTTGATGGCATGAGTGCTATAAATACGGAGATAAACAAGCAGATTAAAGAAAATATTGCATATGATATATCAGTTGATGAGGTTATCGAAGGTGTCCAGCGACTGAAGCTGGGTAAGTCGGATGGTGAAGAGAGTCTCAATTCTGATCATATTATACATGGTCCGAAAATACTCTTTGTGCTGTTAGCATTAGTTTTTAACAGTATGTTGATACATGGTTTTAGCCCCGACTCAATGTTAGTGGGAACTATGGTTCCTATACCAAAAGACAAGAGACAATTAGTATGTACATCCGACACTTGTAGAGCTATTACTCTTGGCAGCATTGTTGCCAGACTGTTTGATGTTGTTGTACTATCTAAGGAACAAAGTGCGCTTGCAACATCATATTTGCAATTTGGATTCAAACCAAATATGTCCACTTCTCACAGCACATATGTTATGATGGAGACACATATATTATGATGGAGACACATATGTTATGATGGACACACATATGTTATGATGGACACACATATGTTATGATGGAGACACATATGTTACGATGGACACACATATGTTACGATGGACACACATATGTTATGATGGACACACATATGTTATGATGGACACACATACGTTATGATGGACACACATACGTTATGATAAAGACACATGTTATGATGGAGACACATATGTTATGATGGACACACATATGTTATGATGGACACACATGTTATGATGGACACACATATGTTATGATGGACACACATATGTTACGATGGACACACATATGTTATGATGGACACACATACGTTATGATGAAGACACATACGTTATGATGGGGACACATATGTTATGGTGGAGACACATATGTTATGGTGGAGACACATATGTAATGATGGAGACACATACGTTATGGTGGACACACACATGTTATGGTGGAGACACACATGTTACGATGGACACACACATGTTATGGTGGAGACACATATGTTATGATGGAGACACACATGTTATGATGGAGACACATATGTTATGATGGAGACACATATGTTATGATGGAGACACATATGTTATGATGGAGACACGTATGTTATGGTGGAGACACATATGTTATGGTGGAGACACATGTTATGGTGGAGACACATATGTTATGGTGGAGACACATATGTTATGGTGGAGACACATATGTAATGGTGGAGACACATATGTTATGGTGGAGACACATATGTTATGATGGAGACACATATGTTATGATGGAGACACGTATGTTATGATGGAGACACACACGTTATGGTGGAGACACATATGTTATGGTGGAGACACATACGTTATGATGGAGACACGTATGTGATGATGGAGACACGTATGTGATGATGGAGACACGTATGTGATGATGGAGACACGTATGTGATGATGGACACACATATGTTATGATGGACACACATGTTATGATGGACACACATATGTTATGATGGACACACATATGTTACGATGGACACACATATGTTATGATGGACACACATATGTTATGATGGACACACATATGTTACGATGGAGACACATATGTTACGATGGACACACATACGTTATGATGAAGACACATACGTTATGATGGACACACGTACGTTATGATGAAGACACATATGTTATGATGGACACACATACATTATGATGGAGACACATATGTTATGGTGGAGACACATATGTTATGATGGAGACACATATGTTATGATGGACACACATACGTTATGATGAAGACATATACGTTATGATGGAGACACATATGTTATGATGGACACACATACGTTATGATGAAGACACATACGTTATGATGGAGACACATATGTTATGGTGGAGACACATATGTTATGGTGGAGACACATATGTAATGATGGAGACACATACGTTATGGTGGACACACACATGTTATGGTGGAGACACACATGTTATGATGGACACACACATGTTATGGTGGAGACACATATGTTATGATGGAGACACACATGTTATGATGGAGACACATATGTTATGATGGAGACACATATGTTATGATGGAGACACATATGTTATGATGGAGACACATATGTTATGATGGAGACACATATGTTATGATGGAGACACATATGTTATGATGGAGACACATATGTTATGATGGACACACATATGTTATAATGGAGACACATATGTTATGATGGACACACATATGTTATGATGGAGACACATATGTTATGATGGACACACGTATGTTATGATGGAGACACATATGTTATGATGGACACACATATGTTATGATGGAGACACATATGTTATGATGGAGACACATATGTTATGATGGAGACACATATGTTATGATGGACACACATATGTTATGATGGAGACACATATGTTATGATGGACACACATATGTTATGATGGACACACGTATGTTATGATGGACACACATATGTTATGATGGTGACACATATGTTATGATGGAGACACATATGTTATGATGGACACACGTATGTTATGATGGAGACACATATGTTATGATGGACACACGTATGTTATGATGGAGACACATATGTTATGATGGACACACATATGTTATGATGGACACACGTATGTTATTATGGAGACACATATGTTATGATGGAGACACATATGTTATGATGGAGACACATATGTTATGATGGAGACACATATGTTATGATGGAGACACATATGTTATGATGGAGACACATATGTTATGATGGACACACATATGTTATGATGGACACACATGTTATGGTGGAGAAATATATGTTATGGTGGAGACATATATGTTATGATGGAGACACATATTGTGTGTGATGGAGACATATGTAATGGTGGAGACACATATGTTATGATGGAGACACATATGTTATGATGGAGACACATATGTTATGATGGAGACATATGTTATGGTGGAGACACATATGTTATGATGGAGACACATATGTTATGATGGAGACACATGTTATGATGGACACACATATGTTACGATGGACACACATATGTTATGATGGACACACATATGTTATGGTTGAGACACATATGTTATGATGGACACACATATGTTATGATGGACACACATATGTTATGATGGAGACACATATGTTATGATGGACACACGTATGTTATGATGGAGACAATCAGTTATTATAATGCAAATGGCAGTACTGTGCATGCACTCAGGTTAGATGCCAGCAAAGCATTCGACATTTTATTGTAAGCTTTTTAGAGTACTTAAGGTATCGCCTCTGGTATTAAGACTGCTGTTGTATATGTATACTAAACAAAAACTTCAAGAAAGAATGGGCTCTAGTTCGTCATCCCAGTTTACCGTATGTAACGGAGTCAAACAGGGAGCAATCCTTTCTCCTATTCTTTTCTCCATATACATGGATGGATTGTTTCAACAGTTAGAAAAGAGTGGAGTGGGATGACACATGGGCAACGACTGTACGGGTTGCGTCGGATACGCAGATGATCTCACTTTGCTAACACCCACAAGATCTGGACTCAAGGTTTTAATTGATATATGCGAAAACTATGCAGACTAATACTTGTAAATGTTAATGGTACTAAGAGTAGATATTTGATTTGTAGAACAAGAACAAGAAGTTTATTTTGACCCCAAAATATAACATAATAAGAACACAATAAACATGTCAGATATATGCTTTACCACAAATAAAATAAATATGCATATATATTATCCACCATTTCTTAATGGCAGAAATAATAAATGATTAAAGCAGAACAAAATAGACCTTTTGTTTTAATTGACACACAAGGGGGTCAGTGGCTCCCACTAAAACATGGTGTCGCTATCATGGGAGCCACGGTAGTTATAACCAATTAATATAACTTGTTTTGTTTTAGTCCTTTGTATCTTACATATCGGCTGATATATTCAAATATGTGCATATACTTAAATAGTTGTTTTCGAGGTCGTAGATGTATAACTGTAAATCCGACAACATAACTGTGTTTTTTAATGATACCGAGTTGGACAGTGCCCAAGATGCTGTACATTTGGGCCATCATATATCCGTTGCTAATAAGGATAGTCTAGTCGTCGATGCCACTGCCAAAAAGTTGTGGGGGCTAGCACAGCACCACTTACACACGGGGATGTTATAGCATTGTTATTGCCATAATCTTAAAGCAAAGGTTCTCCAAATTCATTCATAAAGCTATGAACCATAATTCACCGATTATAAGCAGTGTTGCTAAGTTGTCCATTGCAAATCCATGGTCAAATTGTAGCTCAAACTACTTAAGTGAATGTGATGCAGTGTACGAAGCGTCTACGTGTGATACTAGCCGTGTGTGGCAGGCTGGTTTGTCCAAAGTAACAATATAGAACGTGAATGTATTATCGGAAATGTTAGACATCAGGAATGGTCTTAAGACATGCAATATTTTAGACGACGATGATATCGACCGTATCATTACGGAAATCTCTGTATTTAAAAAAAACTACAATTGCCATTTTAATGTGGCTAAGAAAATAAGGGCTATGAAGAATAATAAATCACCTGGAGTGGATGGGATTCAACCCAAACTAATATTGGAAATTGTACAACAAATCAGCATACCGCTTGCTACAGTTTTCAACTTGTCATTACAAGAGGGAGTGGATCCTTTAGAATGGAAAGAGGCAAACATTATACCGTTATTTTAAAAAGGTTCGAGAAACAAGTCAGATAACTATAGACCAGTGAGTTTAACATCGGTGATTTGGAAATTATTAGAAAGACTAATTAAAGACCACATGGTGGATTTTCTTGTTAAACATAACTTGATAAACCCATCTCAACATGGGATTTTAAAAGCGAGGTCATGCTTAACAAATATGTTATGTTTTTTTTGAAGACATCACTAAGTGGGTAAATGAGGAAAAAGAACTAATAATACCGCTGTATAAAATAATAGTTAGGCCTCATTTAGAATATTGTATACAAGTGTGGAGGCCATATTACAAGAAATAAATAGGGCGATTCCACAGAAAGTGAGCCTGAGAGGTGACTTGCTATAATTGCACTAGGATACAACAATCTTGACCCATTTACTACGTCTACATCTCCTTGTTATGAAACAAGTTAAAAATTATGATTTTATAACTTTTTATGGGAAATAATGGCCATTTTGCGTACAGGTATGTATTTTGTTGTGTATTTTATTATAATAACCATTTTCAATATTCAAATAACACCACATTTTTGTTGTAATTTTTAGTCCTTTGGGCTGAAAGTCCAACGGACTTATGCCATCACTCTCCGTCCGCCGTTAGCTGCCATATCCCAGAAACCGTTCAGCAACTTTTTCTAAAAATTTTGCATAGACGTATCTTAGGGTACTGCCACTATATACAAGAAATCTGTATTTGATTGAATCATTCGAAGAGCACCCCAGGGCCCCCCAAATGCAAAGTTGTCCTACTATTTCCCTACTGCTGTAAGCCTCCTGCACAGATCTCTATTTATAACAGGATATTTCCCTATCTCTGAACACTGGGGTGGCTAGCCTAGCACTGAATTTATGTCAATGTGTGGTCAGTGAGCCACTGGCTGGAGTGGTCACTCATGGCCACAGTTTATTGTTTTATTCTTGGTCAATCTTGGTGTGGCCATGGCTGGGCTGTTGTTTATTGCCCTGTGTGGGAGAGTGAGTGCTAAGTGGGCTTCAGGCATTGTAGGCACTGGGGTGAGACATTCTGATGTAATACACTTTTTGTACCCTTAGAGATATAATTAGCTAAGCACCAAATGTCTAGTGTATCATGGCATTATACGTTAATAACATGCATACTATAACTAGTACAAGCCAACGTTGAATGCAATACACTCAATATTTCCATGCTTTCCATGTGTATATGCAAAACCTTCACAATCGTGTTGTGTTATCATTTTGTTTACACATAAAGATATAATCTGGCATAACTTGATAAGTTTTTGTAGCAGCACATTTGTACTCCCAGTGTGTCATTGCAACATAACATACATACTGTGTGCCAAATTTGGATGTCATGCATGTAATATTTCCATGCAATCCATTTGCATATATAATGTAAAACTTCAACAGCCGTTTTCTCCATTTTCATTTTTTGACCCCTACCATGTTCAGTGCTACATAACTTCGTCAATTTTTGTAGCAGTCATAATGTTTTAACTGTAAAGCACCCTACCCAACCTTTACAAGAATGCAAGAAAACAATGTTACAATTTTTTCGACTTATCACTCATTTGGTCAACCGGGGTAACATATAGACATTTCTTTAAAGACGTTAATTCGGTATACTCAGATGACACTAGGTTACAATGAAACGAAATTTAACCCACAACAATATTTTTGTTAAAAGTGATATATAATTTAAAAATTCGCAATTTAAAAAAAACTAAATTTTTTCCTAAAATAATTTTGTTTTTGTTTTTTTAATCTCTAATTGGTTTATAAATCAATATAAATCAATGCAATACCAAAATTTAAACGACGTGAACAAATATTTAACTGTATAAAGTTTGAAATATATGTGTGTCACACACATAACACTACGTTACATTTGTGAATCTAATACCTACGTATATCATGACACAATATATTTGTACACACTTTTAATAACTATAATTGAATTGCTGATGTGTTACAATGGGACAACACCACATCAGGTCAATTATAGTTGACAATATTTGAGACCCATGGGCAGTGACGCGGGAACAAAATTCATATTGGGGGGCTAACGGAGCTTCAGCACCACTGAACAATTTTCACCGCCGCATATCTTCACATCTTCCCTTACCTTGTGGCTGTCTCGGTTGGCTTGACTGTGACATCGGAAGACGGGGGGATCTTATCCACAGTCTTGACATCCAAACAAACACTATTAAAACATTTTTTTTTACATTTTGCCGCTGAGATGTCTATTTACCTTCTCCAGCTTCTCTCGGCTGAAATTATGACATCCGAAAACGGGTGGGGGGGATGTTTGACAAAAAAAAATTGTCACAACGCCGCCTATTACTGGGGGCCACGAAAACAATATGTCTACCCTCCAATTGCACACACCTTTCACAGTCGACAAAAATACACATTAATCGTCTCATAAAATTTACATTTCCACCCACCATTGACACTCGCCACAAAAACAAACATTCATGCTCATATTTAATGGAGGGTAGAACCACATGTAAACTCAGTAACCAGTGCATTACTACGTAACTTTCAGCCAATTACTAAGTCATTTCTACAAGCGTCGCACATGTAACAAAAGTATGTTACACATGTAATGTCACATTTATATTTTATGCAAGTTACAGTCATATATACATACACAGAGTTTTCCCATACATATCTGCTTGTTTAGGATAATGCCACTTACTATCATATCTCTAAAACTTCACAGACTTTGGACAATAACTGATGTGCCCATCTGAAGTTGTTTTGAGCATCACGCACGTAACACTTGATTTGACATATTTTACAACATCCATATAATTGATTAATTTATTACAATCAAGTAACCTTACTGTCTTTTGTTATAGTATGCATAAGAAATCTCATGTTGTTATGCAAACTGTCAATTACTAGGTAAATTTCAGCAAATTACTAGATCACTTTCACAAGCGTCACACGTAGCTAAACATGTCACGCACGTAACGTCACATTTATATTCTTTATTTTTTTAAATATTAACCAATCACAGTGTTACACAGATACACTGTATACCTATACATGTGTACTTATTTATAATAAAGAAACTTAGTAACATACTTCCATAACTTCACAGACTTGGCAATTACTGATACGCCCGTCTAAATTTTGATTTTTGTAAGTCATACACATAACGCTACATGTAACATATTTTTGAAAATTAATTAATGATAAAAATTAAATTTTGCATACACTAGCTATTAAACAAAACATAGAACAATGTTATGATCACATTTTAAACAGTTTGCAATAGGTTAGCATAAATCTATAAAAGTTGAAATATTAAAAATGTCTGAATGTCACACTAGTAACAGTGGAATCACCCCATAGATATGGTAGAAAGATTACAGAGGAGACCGACTAAAATGATACCAAAACTAAGGGATCTTAGTTATGAAATACGCCTAAAAGAATGTGGTTTAATAACACTAGATACCAGGAGATTGAGAGGAGATCAGATAGAAGTGTTTAAAATATTGAATGGTTATGAAAATATTGATAGAAATATTTTTTTCTCAGTTAAGAAAGAGAGAAGGACTAGAGGACACAAAGTTACATTAGTAAAAGAGCAGTGTAGATTAGATATGAGAAAGTTCTAATTTTCACAAAGGACTGTAAATGATTGGAACAGATTATCTGCTGATTGTGTGGGTGCTAGTAGCGTGAATATGTTTAAAAAAAAATCGACACATACCTCAGAAGGATAAAAGGGTTGGACTCTTGTTAAGCCAAAGGGCTTCCTTGTCCGTCTGCCGTCTAGAGTTAATTCTCTGGGTGGCAGTCTTGTTAAATCTTGTTAAGCACCGCATTTGAGAAATTGACATATTTTACAACATCCACATAAATGATTAATTTGTCGCAATCAAGTAACATTACTAGGTTTTGTTATTATAGTATGAATTATAAATCTCATATTGTGTTAATTACTACGTAAATTTAAGCAAATTACTAGGTCAAATTCATAAGTCTTACACACATGATTTTGTACGTCACACACGTAATGCTACAATTAACATATTTTTGAAAATTAATGTTGTAAATAAAATGTTGCATACATTAACTTTTATTCAACACTTATAGCAACACAAAGATCACAATTAAAACAGACAGCAGTACATTAGCATAGATCTGCAGAAGTTGTCTGAATGTCACACACGTAACGGTGGAATCGCCCTATCTATGTACAGCTGTATATTACCTTTGCAAAGTACTGGTTTTGTTGGCCAGCCAAGGTAGTGTTTATTTAAAATGCAACGTTTCGCGGTGAGTGTCAGGTGGCTAATAATTATTGCAGATGATACTGTTTTAGTAGCAGATCAAAGGATGTGATTCAAAAGTCGAAGGTGTTCAAGTTGAAACAGGATGTGCTTGCTTGATAAATAAACTCTCTGTGAGAGACACAAGGATGTATACTAATGTGTCACCTGTGTGTTGTGTTCTCTGCAGGTGGACTGGTATTCGGACTTGCTGTTGATCCAGAAGAAGGCAAACTGTACATCACAGACAGAGATGGCAAAAAGATACTTGTGACCAGTTTGGACGGCAGTGACAGAAGAACACTCATCAACCGTATAGGCTATCCACTAGGTCTGACTGTGGATCTCAACAACAGGTAACATTTCCATGCAGTGCTAGAATGTTTCCTGTAATAAACATATAGTTTTATTTAGACACTCACACTGTGCTCAGTGTTTCATAGTCTGACATTGGTGTAATGTCTGATGTGTAGGTTAAAGACAATTTATCCTCTTGCCCACAGACATCGTTTTGACTAAACCTGAATAATTATGCCTAATGTTTAATAGTGTAATGACTTTATTTATCTTGTTAAATGGTGAAGTTGGCAATGCTGAGGAAATATTTTGTATGATTTATTATGATATGTTTTATAGTAGTTTCATATTTAGAATTATGACTCAAAACGCCAATGTCAACCTCAGTATATTGAAGTGGTATATAATGTAGCACCTCATGAAGATTGTTGTGATGAATCATATTGTATAACGTTTCAGGTTGCTGTTGTTTTCAACATATAACCCAAATGGTATCTACAAGGCCAGGCTGGACGGAAGTGAACCCACACGTATTGTGTCAACAGGTCTGACTCGTGTCTTCAGACTAGATATAGACTACAGCAGCAGCAGGATCTGTTGGACTGACTTCGGTAAGTGCCACTGAACTGTCTCTATTAAACCACCGAATGAAGAATCTATTTGCAGTCACTGTTGAGTTGCTGTATCTTCCAAGTGATATATTATTTCAAATGAATCAACTTGAGTACGTAGCAAGCTTAGACCAAGTGCTGTGGTGAAAATATACATTACTGGTCTACAGCTTTTATTAGCAATTAATGACAGATGCATAAATAAACGTGATTGACATTACGCAACAAAAAACATAAATATTTTGTAGAATTTTGTTACAACATTCGCCTCAAAATTTACATTGAACATCAAATGACTTATTTATGTGTTAGAGACATGACATTAATTGTGTTGAATTTTTTATTACATTAATTAAAAACTACTACAATGAAAATCAAAGGTGAAAACGCTTAGAACGGTGCGTGACTAATGTTACAGTGACTGGCGTTACAATTTGTCCAACTGAGTATATCACTACATTGATAAACCTATTATATGACAAAGCTGTCAGATTACACTTGGATCGTTTCTTGTGGGCCTGTACACGTAAAGGAGTTAATGCAATCTAACCATTGGCACATGCACATTTGTGTGTTAATCAATGTTATTGATTGCAATTGCTATTGGTTAGTTTTGTTTCTTCCAGATGCGTAGGCCCCAAAAAGTTGCCTTGTGTTTCGTTTAATATTCATATTGTACACAATGAACAGTTAATTTGTGATCAATTTATTTGTTCTACTTAAATATTGTTTAGTCTAATAATTGAAGTAATGTTATAGGTAAGGTTGGAAGACTCCCATTACATCATCTAATGTTGCTAGCATGGAAGTCACCCCATAGAGAGAGGTAACAAGAACATTAACACCATGTGATCATCATAAAACATATTTTGATAGTTAATGATAATTCGACATGCATGTACATTTATATGTATCAGCTAGGCCACGGAAAATTACCCCGTTCCAATATTTTGTGGAAAGATAAAACTGTATTCTAACCAATAAAAACACGTGATACAGCATTTTTACAAGAGCAGTTGGTTTGCATTGTGTGTACATGTGACAGACAGTGTGTGAGCAAACAATGGCGTGAGGTAGAAGTGTTGTGTGTGAGCAAACAATGGCGTGAGGTAGAAGTGTTGTGTGTGAGCAAACAATGGCGTGAGGTAGAACTTTTGTGTATGAGCAAACAATGGCGTGAGGTAGAAGTGTTGTGTGTGAGCAAACAATGGCGTGAGGTAAAAGTGTTGTGTGTGAGCAAACAATGGCGTGAGGTAGAAGTGTTGTGTGTGAGCAAACAATGGCGTGAGGTAGAAGTGTTGTGTGTGAGCAAACAATGGCGTGAGGTAGAAGTGTTGTGTGTGAGCAAACAATGGCGTAAGGTAGAAGTGTTGTGTGTTACCAAACAATGGCGTGAGGTAGAAGTGTTGTGTGTGAGCAAACAATGGCGTGAGGTAGAAGTGTTGTGTGTGAGCAAACAATGGCGTGAGGTAGAAGTGTTGTGTGTGAGCAAACAATGGCGTGAGGTAGAAGTGTTGTGTGTGAGCAAACAATGGCGTGAGGTAGAAGTGTTGTGTGTGAGCAAACAATGGCGTGAGGTAGAAGTGTTGTGTGTGAGCAAACAATGGCGTGAGGTAGAAGTGTTGTGTGTGAGCAAACAATGGCGTGAGGTAGAAGTGTTGTGTGTGAGCAAACAATGGCGTGAGGTAGAAGTGTTGTGTGTGAGCAAACAATGGCGTGAGGTAGAAGTGTTGTGTGTGAGCAAACAATGGCGTGAGGTAGAAGTGTTGTGTGTGAGCAAACAATGGCGTGAGGTAGAAGTGTTGTGTGTGAGCAAACAATGGCGTGAGGTAGAAGTGTTGTGTGTGAGCAAACAATGGCGTGAGGTAGAAGTGTTGTGTGTGAGCAAACAATGGCGTGAGGTAGAAGTGTTGTGTGTGAGCAAACAATGGCGTGAGGTAGAAGTGCTGTGTGTGAGCAAACAATGGCGTGAGGTAGAAGTGCTGTGTGTGAGCAAACAATGGCGCGAGGGTAGAAGTGTTGTGTATGAGCAAACAAATATGCTGAGGTAGAAGTGCGTGTTGTGTGAGCAAAACAATGGCGCGGAGGGGTAGAACTGTTGCATGAGCAAACAATGGTGAGGTGAAGTGTTGTGTGTGAGCAAACAATGGCGAAAGGTAGAAGTGTTGTGTGTGAGCAAACAATTGCGTGAGGTAGAAGTGTTGTGTGTGAGCAAACAATGGCGTGAGGTAGAAGTGTTGTGTGTGAGCAAACAATGGCGTGAGGTAGAAGTGTTGTGTGTGAGCAAACAATGGCGTGAGGTAGAAGTGTTGTGTGTGAGCAAACAATGGCGTGAGGTAGAAGTGCTGTGTGTGAGCAAACAATGGCGTGAGGTAGAAGTGCTGTGTGTGAGCAAACAATGGCGTGAGGTAGAAGTGTTGTGTGTGAGCAGACAATGGCTTGAGGTAGAAGTAGGTGTAATTTGCCTCAACTGAAAATGTTGCATCACGTTATTAATTAGTTTTGCACATTTTCCTGAATATTTCACTCGCCACCCTCCATATAACAACCTCATTGATGAATATCTACAAGTCTTGTACATTGAGATCAACCATTACTATATTGGCATGCCTTGAGATATTTCACTCGCCACCCTCCATATAACAACCTCATTGATGAATATCTACAAGTCTTGTACATTGAGATCAACCATTACTATACTGGCATGCCTTGAGATATTTCACTCCCCACCCTCCGTATAACAACCTCATTGATGAATATCTACAAGTCTTGTACATTGAGATCAACCATTACTATACTGTCATGCCTTGAGATATTTCACTCGCCACCCTCCGTATAACAACCTCACTGATGAATATCTACAAGTCTTGTACATTGAGATCAACCATTACTATACTGTCATGCCTTGAGATATTTCACTCGCCACCCTCCATATAACAACCTCACTGATGAATATCTACAAGTCTTGTACATTGAGATCAACCATCACTATACTGTCATGCCTTGAGATAGATCTTTATGAGAATAGGAAAAAAGACCATACAAACGTGGCGAAAGGTGTGAAATGAAGACAGCACAGGTAGACTACGCGGTTGTTTTAACTATGTACTAACTATTGTTTTAATGATTCCTGTTGTAGTCTAGATGAACTTACCGATGTTGTGACCAGTTACATTTATTTCTGTGTTGACACTGTTTTACATGAGATTCCTGTGGTAGTCTGGATGAACTTACCGATGTTGTGACCAGTTACATTTATTTCTGTGTTTACTCTGTTTTACATGAGATTCCTGTGGTAGTCTGGATGAACTTACCAATGTTGTGACCAGTTACATTTATTTCTGTGTTGACAATGTTTTACATGAGATTCCTGTGGTAGTCTGGATGAACTTACCAATGTTGTGACCAGTTACATTTATTTCTGTGTTTACTCTGTTTTACGTGAGATTCCTGTGGTAATCTGGATGAACTTACCGATGTTGTGACCAGTTACATTTATTTCTATGTTTACTCTGTTTTACACGAGATTCCTGTGGTAGTCTGGATGAACTTACCAATGTTGTGACCAGTTACATTTATTTCTGTGTTGACACTGTTTTACATGATATTCCTGTGGTAGTCTGGATGAACTTACCGATGTTGTGACCAGTTACATTTATTTCTGTGTTGACACTGTTTTACATGAGATTCCTGTGGTAGTCTGGATGAACTTACCAATGTTGTGACCAGTTACATTTATTTCTGTGTTGACACTGTTTTACGACATTCCTGTCGTAGTCTGGATGAACTTACCGATGTTGTGACCAGTTACATTTATTTCTGTGTTGACACTGTTTTACATGA
>JAHLWY010006387.1:0-30611 GCA_020002185.1 Paraescarpia echinospica | reverse complement strand
CCAGTTGCAGACCTCTGCAAGCAAGCCAATTACCCCACTGTGTTGTGTTGGGGTCGCAGGCCACCTACGGCCTCCACTTACACACATGGGGCACCGTTACAGGTTACCCAGTTACAGACCTCTGCAAGCAAGTCAATTACCCCACTGTGTTGTGTTGGGGTGGCAGGCCACCTACGGCCTCCACTTACACACATAGGGCACAGTTACAGGTTACCCAGTTACAGACCTCTGCAAGCAAGCCAATTACCCCACTGTGTTGTGTTGGGGTGGCAGGCCACCTACGGCCTCCACTTACACACATAGGGCACAGTTACAGGTTACCCAGTTACAGACCTCTGCAAGCAAGCCAATTACCCCACTGTGTTGTGTTGGGGTGGCAGGCCACCTACGGCCTCCACTTACACACATAGGGCACAGTTACAGGTTACCCAGTTACAGACCTCTGCAAGCAAGCCAATTACCCCACTGTGTTGTGTTCGGGTTGCACGAATGCACGCACGCACGCACGCACGCACGCACGCACGCACGCACGCACGCACGCATGCACACACGCACATACACATACAAACACACAAACACACACAAACACACACAAACACACACAAGCAAGCACACTAATTACAATTGTGTATTTAGAGCAGCAGGGTAGGGGACAAACACGGTTTCAGAATGAAATACAAATAAGTTGCATTTTAAAATGTCAAATACCCTCTAAAATGTCAAATACAAATACACATGATGAAATACATTGCACTAATCAAATTTCAAAAAACGGAGGGTCAGATTCAAATATGCTATATATCAGATAGGTCAAACACAGAATACAATGGTGAACTGAGACAGGTTTACCCTTAGACAGAGTAGACAGGGATTTAGCAGCTGACCAGCCAGTCAGGAGGTAGGAGCCATGACCAGTCATTCACACCATACTAACAGTGCAAACAGTACAGGTGGCATGGCTTCTAAAATTACAAAACAAGGTGGTAGAGGAGGCTTATTTACTGCACTGCTTCTCAGAGCCTGTCACTATAGTAACTTTGTACTACAACAGTACAGTACAGTACAGTACAGTACAGTACAGTACAGTACAGTTCAGTACAGTACAGTACAGCTTCTCTGGGGAGAGAAGGTATTAACTAGGGAAATCTAACTTAATTTTTATGCAACTGAAATGCTCAATTGTAATAGAAAGGTAATAGCTCAATTACTATTACATTTATTAGATTACTTCTGGTATATAGCCATTTCTATCTGTCTAATCTATCTACTTGCATTGTAAGTATGAAAAAAAATTGTAATCAATATAAGTAATCATGATTACGATTACTTTGGTAATGTAATCAAGTACAATTATGATTACTTGGCTTTTGTGACCAATGTAATCGAGTACGAGTACTCAAAAAGTAGCCCATGATTACCATGAGTACGATTACCCCGAGTACGATTACCCCGAGTACAATTACCCCATCTCTGGCTCCAAGGTAGGGTTAGTGGTGGACTTCCTCTCACAAATGGACAGAAACCAAGGAAGAGGGATTCACCTTTCAGTGCGTGGGGTGTTGGAAGGTGAAATGTCTGGAGAAAGAGGTAGCTAGGTTGGTAGATATTGTGAAGGGGATGGAGATGAGAATCAGCAAGGAGACAGATGGAATGGAGAGAGACGACAGGGATAAAGTTGGGAATACTGTGAAACTGAAGGAGCAGAGTAGTGGCAACAAGACCGAGGAAAGGAGACTGAGAGGAGGGAAGGTGATCGGAGGGGAAGAAAGTGGAGGATCGACGGCAGGAAATGTGACAGGTGTGAAGGTGGCAGGAGAGAAAGTGACCATAGAGAAAGAGGTAGGAGGGAAAAAGAGACGGGAGAGGAGAGAAGGAAATGCAATGGGAGGAAAGATGACGGGAAGAAAGGAAGTGAGAGTACATGTGACAGAAGAGAAGTCGGGAGGGACGATGACAGGAAGAAAGGTGACAAGAGAAACAGCGTCAGGAAAGAATGGAACGGACGAGATTGTGACGGGAGAGCAGAAGACAGGGGAACAAGATTACAACCAGACAGATGCAAACCGTAGAAAGAGCTACACTGAGGCAGTGATTGAGGGGGCAATGAGGAAAGAGAGGGTGTTTATGGGCGATTCGATTATGAGAAAGACAGATAAGACTCTAAGCGAGGGGGAGGACGTCGTTGTTTGTCTACCGGGGGCTAGGATAGAACATGTAACTGAAAGGGTAGAGAAGGTACTGGGGCATGGCAAGGGAGGGTCTATACTAGTACATGTAGGGACAAATAACGCAGAGAGGGAGGGAACAACTGGGATAGTTCAGAAGTACAGACAGTTAGTGAAGAAGTTAAAGAAGACAAGAGTAGAACAGATTATCCTCTCAGGAATTTTGCCAGTAATGGGAGGAAGGGGGCCGACATATAGAAACTGCAAGAGGATGGCGATCAACGCACTAGTTGAGCAGATGTGTAAAGAAGAGGGGGTGGGATTCGTAGATTTATGGGGATACTTTGTTGGGAGGGAAGATATGTACATGAGAGATGGCCTACATCTAAGTGGAAAGGGGGCAGCAGTTTTCTCAGAGAACTTGCTGCAATCTGTTGACAGTGGGACAGGCTGCATCTATTTAAACTAGATTCGCAGGGGGGATTCACAGAGAAGCCTGAAACTGGAGGCATAGATAAAGACAGCAGAAATAATCGGCAAAGAACAGCCTGGAAAACTGTTCTGAATCAGGATATAAATGCATTTGTTTAAATGCAAGGAGCATAGTAAACAAAAGAAGTGAACTAAACATTATGGTAGAAGATATTGACCCTCACATAATAGGTATAACCGAATCGTGGGCCACCACTGATATATCAGATGCCTAATTGGGACTAACAGGATATGTAATGTTTAGGAAAGATAGAATAGGAAGAAAGGGAGGTGGAGTTATTTTATATATTAAAGAATCTATACAGGCTTATGAAATAAAATTAGAAAGAGAAGCAGATTGCGAAGAAGCTGTTTGGTGTAACATAGTTACAGGAAACTCAACGTTAACAGTTGGGTTAGTTTATCGAAGTCCAAACATAAGCATAGAAGAGAATGAAAAAATACAAAACGCTATAAGGGAAGTAAGCAAACGGAACTGTATTATTATGGGGGACTTTAACCATGGGCATATACAATGGAAATCTCTACAGAGTATGGGGAGTGAGGACCACAAGTTTTAGTACAAGATAGTTTCCTTTCTCAACATGTGCTAGAACCAACCAGGGGAGAGAATGTGTTAGACTTAGTTTTGTCCTCACAGAAAGAATTAGTTGACAATGTCAAGATATGTGAGCCACTGGGGAGTAGTGATCACAACCAGATACATTTTACCATCAAAGTAAAATCAGAAAGGAATAGTAAAAAGCAGTATAGGAGAAATTTCCACAAAGGAAGGTATAAGGACATGAGGAAATATTTAGCAAAGATAGACTGGAATAACACACTGAAGAATAAGACAGCAACCGAATGCTGGAATATCTTAAATAGTGAAATTAAGTGCATAGTCGATAAATTTGTACCTTTCAAAAAACAAGGGAAACGGTCTAAAAAGAAACACTTATCGAAAGAAGCCATTAGAAAAATTAAGTATAAACAAATGATGTGGAAGTCATATAGATGTACTGGAAATGATGAAGACTACAACATTTATAAAGAAGCACTTAATCAAGCTACAGCTGAAATTAGAAATTCAAAGAGAAGCTATGAAAAAAAATTAGCTAGTAATATAAAACATGACAGTAAGAGTTTTTATGCGTATATTCGAAGCAAACAGAAAGTTCAGGATAAGGTCGGTCCTCTAGAAGATAGTGCTGGAAATACAATATCAGAGGGATTCTTAATGGCAGAAGACCTGAATGAGTATTTTAGTTCAGTGTTTACCAGGGAAGATATTAGTTCACTGCCAGTACCAGAGGCTAAGTTCAAGGGGCAGATTCAGACTATTTAGGACAGTTAGTTGTAACCTCGGAAATGGTAGCTAAGAAAATAAGGGCTATGAAGGATAATAAATCACCTGGAGTGGACGGGATTCCGCCCAAACTACTATTGGAAATTGTAGAACAAATTAGCGTACCGCTTGCAACAGTTTTCAATTTGTCATTAGAAGAGGGAGTGGTTCCTTTAGAATGGAAAGAGGCAAACATTATACCGTTATTTAAAAAGGTTCGAGAAACAAGTCAGAGAACTATAGACCAGTGAGTTTAACATCAGTGATTTGCAAATTATTAGAAAGACTAATTAAAGATCACATGGTGGATTTTCTTGTTAAACATAACTTGATAAACCCATCTCAACATGGGTTTTTAAAAGCGAGGTCATGCTTAACAAATATGTTATGTTTTTTGGAAGACATCACTAGGTGGGTAGATGAGGGATCACCAGTAGATATCATCTATTTAGATTTTCAAAAAGCTTTCGACAAAGTACCACATCAAAGATTACTCCTTAAGCTAAAGGCCCATGGCATAGGAAATGGTATAATAAACTGGATAGAAAAATGGCTGAATGACAGAAGACAACGTGTAGTAGTTGATGGGGAGGCTTCAAACTGGAAATCGGTATTGAGTGGGGTACCACAGGGATCAGTACTAGGACCTATATTATTCTTAATATATATCAACGATTTGGACGATGATATAACAAGCAAGGTGTTAAAATTTGCGGATGATACAAAAGTGTTTAGAAGGATTAAAAGTGATGGAGACAGACAGCATTTACAAGATGATCTTGATAGGTTGATCAAATGGTCTGAAAAGTGGCAAATGCTGTTCAATTTTGGGAAATGTAAATGCCTCCACACAGGTCATGGGAATGAAGAGGTAAAATATAAAATGGGGGTACTGTTCTAAGTACTACTGTAAAAGAAAAGGACTTGGGGTTAACCATTAGTGCTGATATGAAGGTTTCAGAGCAGTGCGGAATTGCAGCGTCAAAGGGAAATCAAATCCTTGGATTAATTAGGCGAAATATAGCGTATAAGAAAAAAGAATTAATAGTACCGCTGTACAAAACAATAGTGAGGCCTCATTTAGAATATTGTATACAAGCATGGAGGCCATATCGCAAGAAGGACATAGATATGCTAGAAAGAGTACAGAGGAGAGCGACTAAAATGATACCAAATCTGAGGGATCTTAGTTACGAAATACGCCTAAAAGAATGTGGTTTAACAACACTAGAGACCAGGAGATTGAGAGGAGATCACATAGAAGTGTTTAAAATATTGAATGGTTATGAAAATATTGATAGAAACATTTTTTTCTCAGTTAAGAAAAATAGAAGGACCAGAGGACATGAAGCTACATTGGTAAAGGAGCAGTGTAGATTAGATATAAGAAAGTTCTCATTCTCACAAAGGACTGTAAATGAATGGAACAGATTATCTCCTGATTGTGTTGGTGCTAGTAGCGTGAATATGTTTAAAAATAAAATCGACACACACCTTAAAAAGGCGGGATACATGTAGATAAAAAGTATTGGACTCTCGATAAGCCAAAAGGCTTCCTTGTCCACCTGCCATCCAGACTAATTTTCTGGATGGCAATCTTGTTAAATCTTGTTAAATCAATAACTCTCACAAAATAATAATTAATCAATTTTGTAGCATATTGTAGTGATTTCAAACTAAAACCACTGTTTTATACACGTTGCTACAGGTTTCAATGCGATTATATTATTTTATATATACCTCAAAGTGTGTAAACCTATGTTTACTCAGGAAATCAATAGAATTACTATAAAATAACTATAAGGTATTTTAACAACTTTATAATACACTTCATTGAATCAGTGTGGGTTTATTTAAACATATATGTTATTAATTGTTAGTTATTAATTAATGCATTTAAGTTAATTAATCAATTAATATTTCCAGAATGTAGTTTAATTAACTTTACTACAAACAAATTGTAATTTGATTGACAAATTCCCATTTAACTCTCAATTAAATGTTCATTTATAATTGGCTGCTAATGAGTATTCCATGTCCATGTTACGTGTAGGTATGTCCTCCTGTTTCTTACACAAAATGGTCATATCTTTATGTAATCTGCATAATGTCATAATTATTTTTAATTCAATTAAAGTCAACATAATTGAACAATATGATTAATTAATTAATTAATTGTAATTGGCCTGTTGTGTGATGTTGATTGGTTAACTTCTGAGTTAATTTGCTACTATCTGCATTGCACAGTGAAATTAACTATGTTCTATTACACATTTACTTTTATTAATTAATATTTACAGAAACTCAACTTTAATTAATTCATTATTTTTACTAAACGTGTTAACGTTTTTAATTGAGAAATTCACAATTAACTCTGAACTAAGCATTCACTTAGAAAGGTTATTAATTAGTATTTTGTGTTGATGTTATCCAGGTGTTTCCTCCACTTTCTTACAAAATGAGTCATTTCGGAATTCGATCATAAATTTTAACAACACATAATGTAATTATTGCTGTTAATTGAAATACAGTTAATGTAATTGAGCAATTGTATACATTAATTTAAGCTAATAAATATGTGATGTTAATTGGTAAACATTTGAGTTAATTGTAACTTAATAATTAACTTTTCAAGTTAATTGCCCCATGTTTGCATTGCATACTGTAATTAACTGATTAAAAAATAATTAACATTTCCACAAACGTTTAGTTGAATGTAATTAATTAACTTTACCTGAACGCGTTAAATTTATTTAATTGATAAAATCCAATTAAATCAAAAAGTATGTATTGATTTTAAATTCAATTTCTAACAGCGGACAGACAAACATATAACTAGTCAGGCTTCCAACCAGCTGGACAGGCGGACAGACATACAAAAATAGACAGGAAGCCAGCCTGCCAGCCAGCTGGACAGGCGGACAGACAGACATACATAAATAGACAGGCAGCCATCCTGCCAGCCAGCTAGACAGGCGGACAGACAAACATATATAACTAGACAGGCTTCCAACCAGCTGGACAGGCGGACAGACATACATAAATAGACAGGAAGCCAGCCTGCCAGCCAGCTGGACAGGCGGACAGACAGACATACATAAATAGAAAGGCAGCCAGCCTGCCAGCCAGATGGACAGACAGAGAGACAGATAGACAATATTAGACATAGATAAATAGACAGGCAGCAAACCTGCCAGTCAGTCAGCTGGACAGGCGGACAGACATACATACAAAAATAGACAGGCAACAAGCCAAAAATACTACAGTTCGATTTTGTTTAATTTCCAAGTCCAAGGGACTATTGCCATCACTCTGCGTCCGCCGTCCGCCGTCCGCTGCCGTATCTCAGAAACCGTTCAGCAACTTTTTCTCTAATTTTGCATAGACATATCTTAGGACACTGCCACTATGCACGATAAATCTGTATTTGATTGAATCATTCTAATGGCTCCCTAGGGTATCCAAGGACCTCAAAACTGGTAAAAATTTAACATTTTGTCTATTTTTTCAAAAACTGTTCAGCAACATTTTCTCTAATTTTGCATATACAGTGTACATTTCATGTGGTAATGTCACTGTGCCCAAGAAATCTGTATTTGATTGAATCATTCTAAGGGCACCTAATGACCCCCCAAAAAGGACCCCGAAACTGGTAAATTTTCACATTTTGCCTATTTTTTCAAAAAACTCTTAAGTAACTTTTTCTCTGATTTTGCATAGACATTTCATGTGGTAGTGCCACTGTACACAAGAAATCTGTATTTGATTGAATCATTCTAAGGGCACCAAAGGTCCCTAAAATGCTAAATGGTCTACTACAGCAGCAGATATATCATGCCAACAGTCCCTTTGTTCAACTAATCCCTTTTTCTACAACATCTGTCACACCTCACTGTGGCTGACTGATGGGACTGTGACTAATCTGTAAATGGTCACTGGCAGAGGCTTGGGTCACTGTGGCCACTGGTTGGAAGTGTGACTGATCTGTAATTGGTCACTGGCAGAGGCTTGGGTCAACAAACACAGCATCTTGTACCAGAAACAGAACACTATTCCCCTTCCCAAAACATCTGTCACATGCGGAGTCTGTGTCTTGTATGGATATATATTTTTATGCAGTTGTTTTATATCAGCAGAAAGTTAATTGAAATGAGTTATTCTTAGGCCACAGAAAAGTAATTCCCGGTTTCTCATCGATGCATGTATTTAAAAATATGTGCCACAACATTTTATTTTCTATTATAATTATTCCTCTAAATGCAAGACGTGGTGCAATAAGTGAACAGTAAACATGTCAACATTTTACTTTCATCATAACCCTTAATGATCTGTAACTATGATTCACCAAAAAAACTATTTGATTAATAATTACCTACAGGGTTGTTTGATTTATGCCAGGCAGAAACTGTTTCTACCCGGCAGAAACGGCAACAATAGGAAATACATGCCATTGATAGACAAACGTGTTCATTTGATAGAAAACGTCAGTTTCTTTCTGTACCTGTCTACGTATTATAACCATTTGTCCGCCCTGCTCACAATAAACATCACATGAATGATAAAAGGAAGATCACTGCCACTTAACTTGTGGATTAATATTATTATTATAAACTGTTCTGCTACTGCTTGGTGGACAGTTAATTAGTGGTTCAAGTTCAAATACATCAGCACGTTTTTTACACCTGCATTGTAGTTTAGGCTCAGTAGTGTGCTGGCAGACACTAAACCTATAGGCTTGTGTGAAAAGGATAGTTGGCAGAAGAACTAACTTCAAGGCACCATTGCATTCATTTAGCCAGGCAGCAGTCACACTGTCCCAGTGTCTGCTGCTGTGTTTATATAATAATTATATAGGCTTAATGATCCCAATACACCAATCTGTTGGCACAGTGTCAGATAATGGAACTAGGTTAAACATCTTAACAATAACTATAATTAGTTCTGTGGGGCTGTTTTTTTCAGTGAACAGTAAACATGTAAACATTTTACTTCCATCATAACCCTTAATGATCTGTAACTATGATTCACCAAAAAAACAATTTGATTAATAATTACCTACAGGGTTGTTTGATTTATGCCAGGCAGAAACTGTTTCTGCCTGGCAGAAACAGCAGCAATAGGAAATACATGCCATTGATAGGCAAACGTGTTCTTTTTATAGAAAATGTCAGTTTCTTTCTGTACCAGTCTACGTATGATAACCATTTGTCCGCCATGCTCACAATAAACATCACATGAATGATAAAAAGAAGATCACTGCCACTTAACTTGTGGATTATTATTATTATAAAACTGCTCTGCTACTGCTTGGTGGACAGTAAGCTGCAACAGTCTGAGTTTGTTTACATTTTGATAAACTACTATTATATAGCACTAATTTTGAATGAATCACATTTTGAGAATGCATGTCATTATTTGCGGTGTAACTTTTGTATGCTTCATTTTCTGCTGCTACAAGTTGCATTCATCTGAAAGATTATTAAATTACCTATCCAATGATAATACATATGTTGTGGTGTTGGAAATATATAGCTTTGGTATATTGTACACGAGGGTTGTGATAGGAAACTATTGGACATTGCGACAGTCCAGAAAGACAGTATGAGATGTGTCACTCAATATATGAAGTGTGACTTTCAGATACTTTATTTTGTAGTGCTCTATATATTTATGTGAAATATATCATTATGTCATTAAAATATTTCAGAACAGGCTAATGCTAAGCTGCAACTGTCTTTGAGTTTGTTTACATTTTGACAAACTACTATTATATAGCACTAATTTTTGAATTGGCACGACTACTGCTAATATATCCCACAAAATGACTTCTACAGGAAACAACGTTGGTGTAAATTACCATCCCATTATTCTTACTGACAAAGACCTGTAAGTTAGGTGAGTAACACCTTCGAAGTTCTGACAGCAGGACACCACCTTCGGTTAAGTCGAGACAAACGTTTGACAAAGGCTTCAAGTTCAAACCGTCTATCACCATCCAGCTGACCCATTTTTAGTTCTTTGGCCGAAGGTCCAAGGGACTATTGCCATCACTTTGCGTCCGCCGTCTGACGTCCGCCATCTGCCGTTAGCTGCCGTATCTCAGAAATTGTTCAGCAACTTTTTCTCTAATTTTGCATAGACATATCTTAGCCTAGGGCACTGCCACTATGCACGAGAAATCTCTATTTGATTGAATCATTTTAAGGGCTCCCTAGGGCTTCCAAGGACCCCAAGGCTGGTAAAAATGTAACATTTTGCCTATTTAAAAAAAAACTATTCAGCAACTTTTTTCTAATTTTGCATAGATGTATCTTAGGGTGCTGCCACTATATACAAGAAATCTGTATTGGATTGAATCATTCTAAGGGCAATTTTCACCACCGCATATCTTCTTCCCTCACCTTGTGGCTGTCTCGGTTGGCTCGACATCAGAAGACGGGGGGATCTTCTCCACTGTCTCGGCTGTGAACTCATGACATCCCAACAATCACGGGGGGACAGTGCTATTAAAAAAAATTTTTTTTTACATTACGATGCTGAGCTGTCGATTTACCTTCTCCAGCTTCTCTCCCCTGAAATTATGACATCCAAAGACGGATGGGGGGGATGCTTTAGAAAAAAATTTCGCCACAACGCTGCCTATTACGGGGGGACCCAAAAACAATATGTCTACCCTCCAATTGCACACACCTTTCACAGTCGACAAAAATGCACATTAATCGTCTCATAAAATTTACATTTCCACCCGCCATTGACGCTCGCCACAAAAACAAACATTCATGCTCACATTTAATGAGGGGGTAGAACCATACGTCTGCCCCTCAGAAAAATTCCAGGGGGCAGTTTCCCCCTGTTCCCGTGTCTATGCCCATGGTAAAATATACCCTCAATTCCCTTTTTTTATGTCTGATTTGCTAGGATTCATCCTAAAATAAGTCACTATTCCTCTAATCATGTAAATATGTCACATAATTTATTGTTTTATCATAATCAGCTACCTAATTATGTTATACATATAGTATGCATTAAGCATGTCATGTTGTTATGTAAACTCAGTAAACAGTGTATTACTAAGTAAATTTAAGTAAACTACTAAGTCATTTCCACAAGTGTCACACATGTAACAAAAGTATGTTACACATGTAATGTCACATTTATATTTTATGCAAGTTACAGTCATATATACATACACAGAGTTTTCCCATACATATATGCCTATTTAGGATAATGCCACTTACTAACATATCTCTAAAACTTCACAGATTTTGGACAATAACTGATGTGCCCATCTGAATTTGTTTTGAGCATCACGCACGTAACACTGGATTTGACATATTTTATAACATCCACATAATTGATCAATTTATTACAATCAAGTAACCTTACTGTCTTTTGTTATAGTATGCATAAGAAATCTCATGATGTTATGCAAACTGTCAATTACTAGGTAAATTTCAGCAAATTACTAGATCACTTTCACAAGCGTCACACGTAACAAAACATATCACACACGTAACTTCACATTTATATTCTTTATTTTTTAAATATTAACCAATCACAGTGTTACACAGGTACACTCTATACCTATACATGTGTACTTATTTATGATAAAGAAACTTAGTAACATACTTCCATAACTTTACAGACCTTCTGCAATAACTGATGCGCCCGTCTAAATTTTGGTTTTTGTAAGTCATACACATAACGCTACATGTAACATATTTTAGAAAATTAATTAATGATAAAAATTAAATTTTGCATACAGTAGCTATTAACCAAAACATAGAACAATGTTATGATCACATTTTATACAGTTTGCAATACATGCATAGATCTATAAAAGTTGAAAGATTAAAAATGTTGTCTGAATGTCACACAAGTAACAGTGAAATTGCCCCTTAGTTATGGTAGAAGGAGGACAGAGGAGAGCGACTAAAATGATACCAAAACTAAGGGATCTTAGTTATGAAATACGCCTAAAAGAATATGGTTTAACAACACTAGAGACCAGGAGATTGAGAGGAGATCAGATAGAAGTGTTTAAAATATTGAATGGTTATGAAAATATTGATAGAAATATGTTTTTTTCAGTTAAGAAAGAGAGTAGGACTAGAGGACATGAAGTTACATTAGTAAAGGAGCAGTGTAGATTAGATATGAGAAAGTTCTCATTTTCACAAAGGACTGTAAGTGATTGGAACAGATTATCTGCTGATTGTGTGGGTGCTAATAGCGTGAATATGTTTAAAAATAAAATTGACACATACCTCAGAAGGATAAAAGGGTTGGACTCTCAATAAGCCAAAAGGCTTCCTAGTCCATCTGCCGTCTAGAGTTAATTCTCTGGGTGGCAATCTTGTTAAATCTTGTTAAGCACCGCATTTGAGAAATTGACATATTTTACAACATCCACATAAATGATTAATTTATCGCAATCAAGTAACATTATTAGGTTTTATTATTATAGTATGAATTAGAAATCTCATATTGTGTCAATTACTAGGTAAATTTCAGCAAATTACTAGGTCAAATTCATAGGTCTCACACACATGATTTTGTATGTCACACACGTAATGCTACAATTAACATATTTTAAAAAATTAATTTTGTAAATAAAACGTTACATACATTAACTTTTATTCAACACTTATAACAACACAATGATCACAATTAAAACAGACAGCAATACATTAGCATAGATCTGCAGAAGTTGTCTGAATGTCACACACGTAACGGTGGAATCGCCCTATCTATGTACAGCTGTATATTACCTTTGCAAAGTACTGGTTTTGTTGGCCAGCCAAGGTAGTATTTATTTAAAATGCAATGTTTACCAGTGAGTGTCAGGTGGCTAATAATTATCGCAGATGATATTGTGTTAGTAGCAGATCAAAGGATGTGGTTCAAAAGTCGAAGGTGATCAAGTTGAAACAGGATGTGCTTGCTTGATAAATAAACTCTCTGTGAGAGACACAAGGATGTATAATAATGTGTCACCTGTGTGTTGTGTTCGCTGCAGGTGGATTGGTAGACGGACTTGTTGTTGATCCAGAAGAAGGCAAACTGTACATCTCAGGCCATAATGACAAAAAGATACTTGTGACCAGTTTGGACGGCAGTGAGAGAAGAACACTCATCAACTGTACAGGCAGACCACGAGGTCTGACTGTGGATCTCAACAACAGGTAACATTTCCATGCAGTGCTAGAATGTTTCCTGTAATAAACATATAGTTTTATTTAGACACTCACACTGTGTGCTCAGTGTTTGATAGTCTGACATTGGTGTAATGTCTGATGTGTATGTTAAAGACAATTTATCCTCTTGCCCACGAACATCGTTTTGATTAAACCTGAATAATTATGTCTAATGTTTAATAGTGTAATGACTGTATTTATCTTGTTAAATGGTGAAGTAGGCAATGCTGACGAAATATTTAGTATGATTTATTATGATATGTTTTATAATCGTTTCATATTTAAAATTATCACTCAAAACGCCAATGTCAACCTCAGTATATTGAAGTGGTATATAATGTAGCACCTCATGAAGATTGTTGTGATGAATCATATTGTATAACGTTTCAGGTTGCTGTTGTTTTCAACACGTTACCCAAATGGTATCTACAAGACCAGGCTGGACGGAAGTGAACCTACAACTATTGTGTCAACAGGTGTGAGAGATGTCATGGGACTAGACATAGACTACAGCACCAGCAGGATCTGTTGGACTGACTACTGTAAGTGCCACTGAACTGTCTCTATTAAACCACCGAATGAAGAATCTATTTGCAGTCACTGTTGAGTTGCTGTATCTTCCATATGATATATTATTTCATATGAATCAACTTGAGTACATAGCAAGCTTAGACCAAGTGCTGTGGTGAAAATATACATTACTGGTCTACAGCTTTTATCAGCAATTAATGACAGATGCATAAATAAACGTGATTGACATTACACAACAAAAAACTGAAATATTTGGTAGAATTTTATTACAACATTCGCCTCAAAATTTACATTGAACATCAAATGACTTATTTATGTGTTAGAAACATGACATTAATTGTGTTGAATTTTTTATTAAATTAATTGAAAACTACTACAATGAAAATCAAAGGTGAAAACGCTTAGAACGGTCATTGACTAATGTTACAGCGACTGGCGTTACAATTTGTCCAACTGAGTATGTCACTACACTGATAAACCTATTATATGACAAAGCTGTCAGATTACACCTGGATCGTTTCTTGTGGGCCTGTACACGTAAAGGAGTTAATGCAATCTAACCATTGGCACATGCACATTTGTGTGTTAATCAAAGTTATTGATTGCAATTGCTATTGGTTAGTTTTGTTTCTTCTAGATGCGTAGGCCCCAAAAAGTTGCCTTGTGTTTCCTTTAATATTCATATTGTACACAATGAACAGTTAATTTGTGATCAATTGACTTGTCTTACTTAAATATTGTTTAGTCTAATAATTGAAGTAATGTTATAGGTAAGGTTGGAAGACTCCCATTACATCATCTAATGTTGCTAGCATGGAAGTCACCCCATAGAGAGAGGCAACAAGAACATTAACACCATGTGATCATCATAAAACATATTTTGATAGTTAATGATAATTCGACATACATGTACATTTATATGTATCAGCTAGGCCATGGAAAATTACCCCGTTCCAATATTTTGTGGAAAGATAAAACTGTGTTCTAACCAGTAAAAACACGTGATACAGCATTTTCACAAGAGCAGTTGGTTTGCATTGTGTGTACATGTGACAGACATCGTGACCAAATTACACGTTGTATGTCAGCCATGCCACATAATATAGTACATATTACATTGTGATAATTACATATACTGACATATTACTGGTCCGGTTTCTGATACAAGAAATGTCAGAATTGTGTTGTGTGTGAGCAAACATTGGCATGAGGTAGAAGGAGGTGTCATTTGCCTCAACTGAAAATGTTCCATCACATTATTAATTAGTTTTGCACATTCTGCTGAATATTTCACTCGCCACCCTCCATATAACAACCTCATTGATGAATATCTACAAGTCTTGTACATTGAAATAAACCATTACTATACTGGCATGACTTGAGATATTTCACTCGCCACACTCCGTATAACAACCTCATTGATGAATATCTACAAGTCTTGTACATTGAGATCAACCATTACTATACTGTCATGCCTTGAGATATTTCACTCGCCACCCTCCATATAACAACCTCATTGATGAATATCTACAAGTCTTGTACATTGAGATCAACCATTACTATACTGGCATGCCTTGAGATATTTCACTCGCCACCCTCCATATAACAACCTCACTGATGAATATCTACAAGTCTTGTACATTGAGATCAACCATTACTATATTGGCATGCCTTGAGATATTTCACTCGCCACCCCCATATAACAACCTCATTGATGGATATCTACAAGTCTTGTACATTGAGATCAACCATTACTATACTGGCATGCCTTGAGATATTTCACTCGCCACCCTCCATATAACAACCTCATTGATGAATATCTACAAGTCTTGTACATTGAGATCAACCATTACTATACTGTCATGCCTTGAGATATTTCACTCGCCACCCTCCATATAACAACCTCACTGATGAATATCTACAAGTCTTGTACATTGAGATCAACCATTACTATACTGGCATGCCTTGAGATATTTCACTCGCCACCCTCCGTATAACAACCTCATTGATGAATATCTACAAGTCTTGTACATTGAGATCAACCATTACTATACTGCCATGCCTTGAGATATTTCACTCGCCACCCTCCATGTAACAACCTCACTGATGAATATCTACAAGTCTTGTACATTGAGATCAACCATTACTATACTGGCATGCCTTGATATATTTCACTCGCCACCCTCCGTATAACAACCTCATTGATGGATATCTACAAGTCTTGTACATTGAGATCAACCATTACTATACTGGCATGCCTTGAGATATTTCACTCGTCACCCTCCGTATAACAACCTCATTGATGAATATCTACAAGTCTTGTACATTGAGATCAACCATTACTATACTGACATGCCTTGAGATATTTCACTCGCCACCCTCCGTATAACAACCTCACTGATGAATATCTACATGTCTTGTAAATTGAGATCAACCATTACTATACTGTCATGCCTTGAGATATTTCACTCGCCACCCTCCATATAACAACCTCATTGATGAATATCTACAAGTCTTGTTCATTGAGATCAACCATTACTATACTGTCATGCCTTGAGATATTTCACTCGCCACCCTCCATATAACAACCTCACTGATGAATATCTACAAGTCTTGTACATTGAGATCAACCATTACTATACTGGCATGTCTTGAGATAGATCTTTATGAGAATAGGAAACAAGACCATACAAACTTGGCGAAAGGTGTGAAATGAAGACAGCACAGGTAGACTACACGGTTGTTTTAACTATATACTAACAATTGTTTTAATGATTCCTATGGTAGTCTGGATGAACTTACCGATGTTGTGACCAGTTACATTTATTTATGTGCTGACACTGTTTTACATGAGATTCCTGTGGTACTCTGGACGAACTTACCGATGTTGTGACCAGTTACATTTATTTCTGTGTTGACACTGTTTTACATGAGATTCCTTTAGTAGTCTGGACGAACTTACCGATGTTGTGACCAGTTACATTTATTTCTGTGTTGACACTGTTTTACATGAGATTCCTGTCGTAGTCTGGATGAACTTACCGATGATGTGACCAGTTACATTTATTTCTGTGTTGACACTGTTTTACATGAGATTCCTGTGGCTGTCTGGATGAACTTACCAATGTTGTGACCAGTTACATTTATTTCTGTGTTGACACTGTTTTAAATGAGATTCCTGTGGTAGTCTGGACGAACTTACATATGTTGTGATCAGTTACATTTATTTCTGTGTTGACACTGTTTTACATCAGATTCCTGTGGTAGTCTGGACGAACTTACCGATGTTGTGACCAGTTACATTTATTTCTGTGTTGACACTGTTTTACATGAGATTCCTGTGGTTGTCTGGATGAACTTACCAATGTTGTGACCAGTTACATTTATTTCTGTGTTGACAATGTTTTACATGAGATTCCTGTGGTAGTCTGGATGAATTTACCGATGTTGTGACCAGTTACATTTATTTCTGTGTTGCACTGTTTAGTCTGGATGAACTTACCGATGTTGTGACCAGTTACATTAATGTCTGTGTTGACACTATTTTACATGATAGTCCTGTCGTAGTCTGGATGAACTTACCGATGTTGTGACCAGCTACATTTATTTCTGTGTTGACACTGTTTTACATGAGATTCCTCTGGTAGTCTGGACGAACTTACCAATGTTGTGACCAGTTACATTTATTTATGTGTTGACATTGTTTTACGTGTGATTCCTGTCGTAGTCTGGATGAACTTACAGATGTTGTGACCAGTTACATTTATTTCTGTGTTGACACTGTTTTACATGAGATTCCTGTGGTAGTCTGGATGAACTTATCGATGTTGTGACCAGTTACATTTATTTCTGTGTTGACACTGTTTTAAATTAGATTCCTTTGGTAGTCTCGTTGAACTTACCGATGTTGTGACCAGTTAGATTTATTTCTGTGTTGACACTGTTTTACATGATATTCCTGTCGTAGTCTGGATGAATTTACCGATGTTGTGAGCAGTTACATTTATTTCTGTGTTGACACTGTTTTACATGATATTCCTGTCGTAGTCTGGATGAATTTACCGATGTTGTGACCAGTTACATTTATTTCTGTGTTGACACTGTTTTACATGATATTCCTGTCGTAGTCTGGATGAACTTACCGATGTTGTGACCAGTTACATTTATTTCTGTGTTGACACTGTTTTACATGATATTCCTGTCGTAGTCTGGATGAATTTACCGATGTTGTGACCACTTACATTTATTTCTGTGTTGACACTGTTTTACATGATATTCCTGTCATAGTCTGGATGAACTTACCGATGTTGTGAGCAATTACATTATTGTCTGTGTTGACACTGTTTTATATGATATTCCTGTCGTAGTCTGGATGAACTTATCGATGTTGTGACCAGTTACATTTATTTCTGTGTTGACACTGTTTTACATGATATTCCTATCATAGTCTGGATTAATTTACCGATGTTGTGACCAGTTACATTTATTTCTGTGTTGACACTGTTTTACATGATATTCCTGTCGTAGTCTGGATGAACTTACCGATGTTGTGACCAGTTACATTTATTTCTGTGTCGACACTGTTTACATGATATTCCTATGGTAGTCTGGATGAACTTACAGATGTTGTGACCAGTTACATTTATTTCTGTGTTGACACTGTTTTACATGAGATTCCTGTGGTAGTCTGGATGAACTTATCGATGTTGTGACCAGTTACATTTATTTCTGTGTTGACACTGTTTTAAATTAGATTCCTTTGGTAGTCTCGATGAACTTACTGATGTTGTGACCAGTTACATTTATTTCTGTGTTGACACTGTTTTACATGATATTCCTGTCGTAGTCTGGATGAATTTACCGATGTTGTGAGCAGTTACATTTATTTCTGCGTTGACACTGTTTTACATGATATTCCTGTCGTAGTCTGGATGAATTTACCGATGTTGTGACCAGTTACATTTATTTTTCTGTTGACACTGTTTTACATCATATTCCTGTCGTAGTCTGGATGAACTTACCGATGTTGTGACCAGTTACATTTATTTCTGTGTTGACACTGTTTTACATGATATTCCTGTCGTAGTCTGGATGAATTTACCGATGTTGTGACCACTTACATTTATTTCTGTGTTGACACTGTTTTACATGATATTCCTGTCATAGTCTGGATGAACTTACCGATGTTGTGAGCAATTACATTATTGTCTGTGTTGACACTGTTTTATATGATATTCCTGTCGTAGTCTGGATGAACTTATCGATGTTGTGACCAGTTACATTTATTTCTGTGTTGACACTGTTTTAAATTAGATTCCTTTGGTAGTCTCGATGAACTTACCGATGTTGTGACCAGTTACATTTATTTCTGTGTTGACACTGTTTTACATGATATTCCTGTCGTAGTCTGGATGAATTTACCGATGTTGTGAGCAGTTACATTTATTTCTGTGTTGACACTGTTTTACATGATATTCCTGTCGTAGTCTGGATGAATTTACCGATGTTGTGACCAGTTACATTTATTTCTGTGTTGACACTGTTTTACATCATATTCCTGTCGTAGTCTGGATGAACTTACCGATGTTGTGACCAGTTACATTTATTTCTGTGTTGACACTGTTTTACATGATATTCCTGTCATAGTCTGGATGAATTTACCGATGTTGTGAGCAGTTACATTTATTTCTGTGTTGACACTGTTTTACATGATATTCCTGTCGTAGTCTGGATGAATTTACCGATGTTGTGACCACTTACATTTATTTCTGTGTTGACACTGTTTTACATGATATTCCTGTCATAGTCTGGATGAACTTACCGATGTTGTGAGCAATTACATTATTGTCTGTGTTGACACTGTTTTATATGATATTCCTGTCGTAGTCTGGATGAACTTATTGATGTTGTGACCAGTTACATTTATTTCTGTATTGACACTGTTTTACATGATATTCCTATCATAGTCTGGATTAATTTACCGATGTTGTGACCAGTTACATTTATTTCTGTGTTGACACTGTTTTACATGATATTCCTGTCGTAGTCTGGATGAACTTACCGATGTTGTGACCAGTTACATTTATTTCTGTGTCGACACTGTTTACATGATATTCCTATGGTAGTCTGGATGAACTTACCGATGTTGTGATCAGTTACATTTATTCCTTTGTTGACACTATTTTACATGTGAAGAAGAGCAAAGTGTTCCCAAACAACGTACCTTGGTTTTCTAAATAACTGTACAAATATTGAATGACAAGAAAAGGGCTTATTTTCAGGCAGAAATTAGGAAAGCAATAGTGAGTTGTACAAAATTTAACTGAAATTTAAATCATGTTATATGAGTCTGGAAAGGCATTAAGATTATAAGTGACATGCATCAAAATGGACAGAATTCCAGTCGCTTATCACCCTTGGGGGTAAAAATGACGGGTATTTGCAGTGAATTCTTTCTCTTTTTGACATACATTTTCGTTCTGTCATTGACGATATTTTGAGTTTAACCAAGACAGATGGTAAACTAGAAATTGAAGAAAATATGTGCTGATAGTATTCCAGTGTACACATGTGAGGAACAATCCTGGTTCTGATGGCATTTCCGGTTAGGTTTTGAAGCATTATGTCACGTGTTATCAAACAAGCCATGACATTAACAAAAATTAAATAACATTATCAAGATCAACCCCCGCCAGGCCTTCTAACACAGTCAGGAAACCGTGGCCCCTATGTAGCTCCTATGTGCCAAAATGCATGTTGTATGGTTATGTGCCAAAATGCATGTCATATGGTTATGTGCCAAAATGCATGTTGTAAGGTTATGTGCCAAAATGCATGTCGTATGGTTATGTGCCAAAATGCATGTCGTATGGTTATGTGCTAAAATGCATGTCGTATGGTTATGTGCCAAAATGTATGTCGTATGGTTATGTGCCAAAATGCATGTCGTATGGTTATGTGCCAAAATGCATGTCGTATGGTTATATGCCAAAATGCATGTCGTATGGTTATCGTGTTGTTCAGCTGAATCGCTCTATTGCACCCAATAGTGCAAACATTTCAGCAAGGAATGTGTTAAAATGTCAACAACCGTCTATCCTCCCAACAAATACAAGGAAACCATTTCCGGCATGAGTGATCATGGAGCCGTATCCTTCAGTGTCATCCTAAACCCAGTTCATAACAGGAAGCCACCACACAAAGTATTTCAATATAAACCCGCAGACTGGGGCAAACTCAAAGACAGCATAACCTAATTAACAACAGAATGGAGCCCAGTTCACGAGACATTAACACAAACTGGAAACTGGATCTTTTTTTCAGACACACCCTGCTACACTGATCAACAATACCATCCCTAGTCGCAACACCAAAGCAAAAACCCACCTCCCCTGGACAACACGGAAAATAATAAGAATGCAATGAAAACGCATCAAAAGCCACAAAAAAGCAAAACAATCTGGACTTAATAGCGACTGTGAACAGTTTAAAGAACTCAGAAAGCATGCCATTAAGGCTGCAGCCATATCTTGCAAAGCTTGCGTAAACAACAACATTGGAGACAGCTCAAAAACAAACCCTAAACAATTTTGGTCATTCATCAAAACAAACAAACAAACAAACAAGTAAACATTGACATTCGCACACTGCAAGTAAACAAACGATCATCAATGATCATAATGAAGCAAATGCACAGAACAACTAATATAGTTCCACGTTCACCCAAGAAATATTCCCTGTCCCCCAACAAGCACCTTCATCTTACACTAAAATGCCCACTCTTGAAATCGGGATAGCTTGAGTAATCAAGCAACTGAAAAATCTGAACCAGAACAAAGCTACTGGCCCAGATGAACACCCAGCCATAGTTCTTAAAAACACTGTAGAGGAAATAACTCTCCATTATCACACACATCTTCCAACAGTCATACAACACATGCAAACTCCCCGACGACTGGCTCCAAGCACTAGTAACTCCAATACACAAAAAAGCCACAAATCTGACCCCGCAAACTACAGACCAATATCACCCTAACATGCATCCTCTGTAAAGTCATGGAACACATCATTCTAAGTAAAATGTGGAAACACCTGAACAAACACAACATCATCCTCCACTTTCAACACGGATTCCAGTCAGAACTGTCTTGTGAATCTCAACTCATTGAGACATTCCATGACTGGGTGACTGCTATGGACAACAAGACACAAATAGATGCAATCCCGCTTGATTTTGCCATGATTTTTAACAAAGTCCCCCACAAATGCCTCCTATCCAAACTAGCCTCCTACGGAATAACTGGAAACACACAGAGAGTCTCAATAAATGGAGTTCTGTCGGACACAACAGATGTTACGTCTGGGGTTCCACAGGGCTCAGTCCTAGGTCCAGTCCTCTTCCTACTCTACATAAATGACATAAACGGAAACATCCAATCTCCCATGACAGCATTATATATCATAAAATCACCTCTGAAACCGACCATGACATACTTCAAACTGATCTGATCCAACTCCAAACATGGTCTGACAAATGGCAAATGGAATTTAACATTTCTAAATATGTCCACCTCCCAATAACAAACAGAACTAAACCCAGACTACATTCATATTCACTCTTCGGCATGCCACTCGCTACAGTGTCCAGCCATCAGTATATCAGAGTAAAATTAGATTTAAAATCAACCTGGGCAAGTCACATCACCGACATAGTTTCCAAATCCTCAAAAGTCCTAGGCATGATTAAAAGAACCCTCGGCCTATGCAAACCTAAAGTAAGTCAAAGAAATAGCTTATAACATGTTAATCCGGTCAAAACTTGACTATGCATCTCCCACTTGGAACCCACACACTGCCACCCAAATTAAGCACCTTAAAAAAATATAACACTGCTGCCAGATTTGTTAAAAATTATCATAGACGCCAAACCAACTCAGCAGATCTATTAACCACCCTTGGATGGCCAACTCTTGAACGACAACGCATTATCAAACAAGCCATGACATTTTATAAAAAATAATGTTAAATAACATTATCAAGATCAACCCCCCGCCAGGCCTTCTAACACAATCAGGAAACAGTGGCCACCATGTAGTCCATAGGTGCCGCAATAATGCAGCTATTTTCTTCTACACCACAGCAATCCTTCTTCTGTTTTCTCCTTCTACCCAGAGCAATCCATATGTGGAACATGATCCCAACACAAACCACCGAAATAGAAAGCCCCATTGCTTTTCAAACAGTCATCATGAACCTTCCATTCAGCACACCCGATCACCTTAACTGCCTTTAAATAATTTATTAATTTAAGCAACCCACAACGCATGTGCACAAACACAACAAACTCATGCGTTACCCCAAGATTGGGCTGAGTACCCGACCTAAGACCTAAGTCCCTTTAAGCAGCTCTGTGACTTGTGAACACACAGTATCTGTGTGTTTTTATGTTGAGGCGGCCGATTCTGATTTACACTGACATTTAAATATTATGAAGTTATTTTGTTTTATTATACTGTATTTACAACCTATTTGCTGTCATTATAATGATAACACGTATGAAAAACCGTTATGATTTGGGTATATATGTTTTTATTTTCTGGAGTGGGAAGATGCAAATGATCTGATTCCCAAAGGTTGATGATACCCCGAGAGGTGATAAACTACCCTATATGTGCTGTAAGATACCCCGAGAGGTGATAAACTACCCTATATGTGCTGTAAGATACCCCGAGAGGTGATAAACTACCCTATATGTGCTGTAAGATACCCCGAGAGGTGATAAACTACCCTATATGTGCTGTAAGATGTGTATGTCAAAGAAATTATGCAACATTATTGGTTATTTCCTGGTAAGACTTAATATGATATTTTTACTGGACATCACATACATTAATATACACCAAGATAAAATATTCAGAATATCAAGCTTCATGTATCATTAATCATATATCATAATCGACATACTATGTGCCGCATATAATATGCCATTCATAGTAAATTGCTATACCTAATTTAGCTAGATAATTTACACAGTTGACCTTGTTTAATAAACAAAATTTAAAAAGTGCAGCCGCTGTACTGTATAACTATTATTTGTCTGATATTTGGTTATGTTTCTTCACAAAATTTCGTGGGAATCAGAAATATCTCTGTAGCTTGACTAGGCCTGTATCTTTCATTTTAAGTGCATTGACTTACACTAGCAAAAATGTTCGTCACTTGACGGGATGCCTTGGAAGATGACAGTTGTGAAAGGAATATTTACCAAAAACACACAGCATTGTTTTATAAACACCACAACGCGTTCACAGATACTCGGTGTTTGTTCAAAATGACGAAGATCGGAGAGAATGTGATGTTCATGTCCATCGATAGGCCCTAGTCGTGATAGTGTAGAATTATCAAATAACATTTGTATTGCTATGGTATTTGCATGAGGGTAGACATAAGAATTATTGTGTCTGCGTCAACTCCATGTTGCCAAGTCATTGACGTAGGGCGGTTTTCTTGAAGATGTTGCGCGTGCATGATTCCTGCGATTGTTAGGTTGATTGTCAGTAATTGTTCATGAACTTAAATATATTCATTCTGTAGGATTTACTTTGGCTTGTATTTTTGTTTACACTAGAACTGGGTCGTCAATGTTGTAATTTATTGTATCATTTGTATTTCTCGTATTATTATTATTTAAGTATTTTTAATACTGGTTTGACTTTACACCAACAATGATTCACAAATCAGATAAACAAATCTACATCTGACATTAATGCTGGTTTGACTTTACACCAACAATGCTTCACAAATCAGATAAACAAATCTACATCTGACATTAATGCTGGTTTGACTTTACACCAACAATGATTCACAAATCAGATAAACAAATCTACATCTGACATTAATGCTGGTTTGACTTTACACCAACAATGCTTCACAAATCAGATAAACAAATCTACATCTGACATTAATGCGAGTTTGACTTTACACCAACAATGCTTCACAAATCAGATAAACAAATCTACAACTGACATTAATGCTGGTTTGACTTTACACCAGCAATGCTTCACAAATCAGATAAACAAATCTACAACTGACATTAATGCTGGTTTGACTTTACACCAACAATGCTTCACAAATCAGATAAACAAATCTACAACTGACATTAATGCTGGTTTGACTTTACACCAACAATGATTCACAAATCAGATAAATAAATCTACAACTGACATTAATGCTGGTTTGACTTTACACCAGCAATGATTCACAAATCAGATAAACAAATCTACAACTGACATTAATGCTGGTTTGACTTTACACCAACAATGATTCACAAATCAGATAAACAAATCTACAACTGACATTAATGCTGGTTTGACTTTACACCAACAATGCTTCACAAATCAGATAAACAAATCTTCAACTGACATTATTGCTGGTTTGACTTTACACCAACAATGCTTCACAAATCAGATAAACAAATCTTCAACTGACATTATTGCTGGTTTGACTTTACACCAACAATGATTCACAAATCAGATAAACAAATCTACAACTGACATTAATGCTGGTTTGACTTTACACCAACAATGATTCACAAATCAGATAAACAAATCTACAACTGACATTAATGCTGGTTTGACTTTACACCAACAATGCTTCACAAATCAGATAAACAAATCTACAACTGACATTAATGCTGGTTTGACTTTACACCAACAATGCTTCACAAATCAGATAAACAAATCTTCAACTGACATTATTGCTGGTTTGACTTTACACCAACAATGCTTCACAAATCAGATAAACAAATCTTCAACTGACATTATTGCTGGTTTGACTTTACACCAACAATGCTTCACAAATCAGATAAACAAATCTTCAACTGACATTATTGCTGGTTTGACTTTACACCAACAATGCTTCACAAATCAGATAAACAAATCTACAACTGACATTAATGCTGGTTTGACTTTACACCAACAATGTTTCACAAATCAGATAAACAAATATACAACTGACATTAATGCTGGTTTGACTTTACACCAACAATGCTTCACAAATCAGATAAACAAATCTACATCTGACATTAATGCTGGTTTGACTTTACACCAACAATGCTTCACAAATCAGATAAACAAATCTACAACTGACATTAATGCTGGTTTGACTTTACACCAACAATGCTTCACAAATCAGATAAACAAATCTACATCTGACATTGAGGCTGGTTTGACTTTACACCAACAATGATTCACAAATCAGATAAACAAATCTACATCTGACATTAATGCTGGTTTGACTTTACACCAACAATGATTCACAAATCAGATAAACAAATCTACAACTGACATTAATGCTGGTTTGACTTTACACCAACAATGCAGTTTTTTTATAGCAAAGTAGTCAGTTTACCTGAAATGCATTTCTTATACTTGCTCACATCACATGTCTGATTGTCAACTGTTTGTGTTACAGTGTTGCGCCACGTGGAATGTTCCAACTACGCGGGTGGTGACAGACGAGTAGTCTACAACACATCTGGCTATCCGCGTGGAGTAGCAATTCAAGATGATGTGGCTTACTACGCAACAAACAACCCATACAGGTAACGTCCTTTGTAGCTTCACTTGCCTTTATTACTAGAAGCAATACGTTGAGTGCCCTCTGCTAGGATTGTGCAGCCTGTGAAGTCGACAATTAGTCCCTTGGCTCTTATTGAAAACTTTAATTGCGTTGCACCAAACCATCAACTAATAATTTCAAAACAATAATCATATATAACAAAAAACACTTTAGAATATCGATTCCATTCTTGGTGTGTTTTCTATGCTATTGCACGTCGGTTCTCGTCATTTGTGATAATTTGCTTTATTAACAATACAAAGCAAGAATACGTTATTTTGTGAAATAACTGATACCCCACGAAACACATAGATACTGCATGAAAGACTAAGAGAATGCATAGACAACACATATGCATTAATGAGAAGGTCAGTACATTATGTTTTATGTATATAAATATATGTATATATATATATGTTTGTGAAAGTGAATGACGTTGCATTATTTTACAATTATATGCTTGGAACCAAGTAGAACATTGCCTGCCCTTTTCACTGTAGTCTCTTAGTACAGTTCCACTGGGGTTGCAGCAACAATCACCCCACCCAGTCTATCTAGTCTCTATTGGGCTGACAGGTGGGGTTGCAGCAAGAATCACTCCACCCAGTCTATGTAGTCTCTATTGGGCTGACAGGTGGGGTTGCAGCAAGAATCACTCCACCCAGTCTATGTAGTCTCTATTGAGCTGACAGGTGGGGTTGCAGCAAGAATCACTCCACCCAGTCTATGTAGTCTCTATTGGGCTGACAGGTGGGGTTGCAGCAACAATTACTGCTGCCCTCTTCCACCAGTCGGGCAGTCACAAACTCTCGGTAGTGAGAAGCCTGGACCTGACCCATCAGGCCAACTGCCACACCCTTTGCCAAAGCCTCAGCATTCTACAATAGTAATTATTTCTTCGTTTAATAATACAGTTTAATAAAACTGTAGTCAATTATTGTGCTATGCCTGATCTGACCTGTATAACACATTTCTAGCACTAGGCTTTAGGCTGGAGATGGACCAGGTAAATTACCTTGAACTATTGTATTTACTTGGTGCTAGTAATCAAGTACTTGATAATTACTTGTAAAATTTGAAATGTATAGTGGTTAGTAGTATAACGTAATTATAATATTTCAATCTCATTTAACATAGAGGGAAGGTACTAACCAGTCAGTAACATTAAATAAACCAAATCAGATATATGGAATGGAATGTGATTAAATAAAAACATAACTAGATGGCGACTGACCAAGCAAAATGTGTAAATACAATAATTTGTCTGCAATTACTTATCATAAGAAAGACTTACCATAAGGACAAATATACTTGAACCGTCTGCTTGCTGTCTGCTTGCCGCTTGACAGGTTTCCCAGTCAGCAAGTTCTGTTTCTACGGATCATTGCAGATTTTAATGAAGACAGGTAGTTGAGTCAAATACCTGTATGGGCCTATCCACTGTGACTTAAACTTGCCACCCTTTCTGCCAACATTCTTCATATTTCTCCTCAGCACCATGTCGTCTACCTTCAAGTCAAACACCTTCACCCCTTTTGTCTTCCTCCTCGCATACTGTTTGGTTTGACGCTCTTGGGCAACGTGAACATTTGCCACAACCTGGAAAGTCAGTATTATATATAGTATAAATTCAAATCGCAGGATATATATATACATATATATATATATATGTATATATATATACATATATATATATATATATATATATGTATATATATGTATACACACATATGTAACATAGATAGCTATATAATTAAACACAATTAATTCAAATCATGACATAAGCAAATCCCTTGATGAGAAAAAATCGGTAGACATGGCCATCCTAGATTTCACTAAAGCATTCGATAAAGTTCCACATAAAAGACAAAACAAAATTAATAATCGTGAACTTAAAACTGATGTATTCAACATAGGAGAAAATGCTTCGTCTTTAAGGGGGAAATATACATCACAACAGCTAATGTATCATGACAATTGTTGACCAATTCTACACACCGTCTCGTGAACCAGTTGAACTTGTTGCTCAAGGCCATCTTGATGAGTGCACACCCCCTGCTCTGTAAAAGTTGGTATGTCAACGTTGTCAGTCGGGTCAACAACATCCATCTTGATGAGTGCACACGTCCTGCTCTGTAAAAGTTGGTATGTCAACGTTGTCAGTCGGGTCAACAACATCCATCTTGATGAGTGCACACCCCCTGCTCTGTAAAAGTTGGTATGTCAACGTTGTCAGTCGGGTCAACAACATCCATCTTGATGAGTGCACACGTCCTGCTCTGTAAAAGTTGGTATGTCAACGTTGTCAGTCGGGTCAACAACATCCATCTTGATGAGTGCACACCTCCTGCTCTGTAAAAGTTGGTACGTCAACGTTGTCAGTCGGGTCAACAACATCCATCTTGATGAGTGCACACGTCCTGCTCTGTAAAAGTTGGTATGTCAACGTTGTCAGTCGGGTCAACAACATCCATCTTGATGAGTGCACACCTCCTGCTCTGTAAAAGTTGGTATGTCAACGTTGTCAGTCGGGTCAACAACATCCATCTTGATGAGTGCACACCTCCTGCTCTGTAAAAGTTGGTATGTCAACGTTGTCAGTCAGGTCAACAACATCCATCTTGATGAGTGCACACGTCCTGCTCTGTAAAAGTTGGTATGTCAACGTTGTCAGTCGGGTCAACAACATCCATCTTGATGAGTGCACACCCCCTGCTCTGTAAAAGTTGGTATGTCAACGTTGTCAGTCGGGTCAACAACATCCATCTTGATGAGTGCACACCTCCTGCTCTGTAAAAGTTGGTATGTCAACGTTGTCAGTCGGGTCAACAACATCCATCTTGATGAGTGCACACCCCCTGCTCTGTAAAAGTTGGTACGTCAACGTTGTCAGTCGGGTCAACAACATCCATCTTGATGAGTGCACACCCCCTGCTTTGTAAAAGTTGGTATGTCAACGTTGTCAGTCGGGTCAACAACATCCATCTTGATGAGTGCACACGTCCTGCTCTGTAAAAGTTGGTACGTCAACGTTGTCAGTCGGGTCATCAACATCCATCTTGATGAGTGCACACCTCCTGCTCTGTAAAAGTTGGTATGTCAACGTTGTCAGCCGGGTCATCAACATCCATCTTGATGAGTGCACACGTCCTGCTCTGTAAAAGTTGGTATGTCAACGTTGTCAGTCGGGTCAACAACATCCATCTTGATGAGTGCACACGTCCTGCTCTGTAAAAGTTGGTATGTCAACGTTGTCAGTCGGGTCAACAACATCCATCTTGATGAGTGCACACGTCCTGCTCTGTAAAAGTTGGTATGTCAACATTGTCAGTCGGGTCAACAACATCCATCTTGATGAGTGCACACCTCCTGCTCTGTAAAAGTTGGTATGTCAACGTTGTCAGCCGGGTCATCAACATCCATCTTGATGAGTGCACACGTCCTGCTCTGTAAAAGTTGGTATGTCAACGTTGTCAGTCGGGTCAACAACATCCATCTATATAATAATGCAACAGAGAAAGTAGTTGGGTGAATGGAGAAAACAACACAACACCAACAGTGGCACTTACCCTGTTGGTACTTGTAATTAACATAAATCACTGTTAGCATCAGAATATGATAATCAGTCAATCTGATGCTTTTTATAATTTCAATTATATAATTAAATCCCAATTTGTTTCCATATACAGTAAAGTATACAAAATTAGTCTCGCTAATATGGTCACCTCGCTATTCAGGTCACTTTCCAGTGCTTAGAGTGACGTTAATTGTTATGTTCCACTGTATGTGTGTATATGTGTATATATGTGTATATATATGTATATATATATATTTCTACTTAATGACCTCCATAGGCAGACGTGGGTGACTGTTAAACATGAGAAAGAAAGACATGAACTTTGTAGAAGCCTGTCTCTGTGTACACAGACTAAGATGAGATAAGATAAGTTTATTTCAGACTCAGTCCTTAATATAAGGAAAGTTCCATAGTCATACATGTAATAACACCAACAAGAGAATGAGGAGGACAACAAAGACACAAAGTTACTCAACACAAATGTGTGCACGTCAGAGCAGCCATATCATGAATAATTAGTATAATAACATAATGAATATTATCGTAGACAAAATAATTGTTTCATCCACTTTGTCTGCAGCAGAGACGAATATATCATGTCACTATTTACAACACTGTGAACAATATAATTGTTAATCTTTGTTATCCGTTTCATAAATGTATATATGCTCCTTCTTATAACACATTGACAACTTGGCAAGTTT